>JAYMFX010134435.1:0-12343 GCA_036784945.1 Monocelis spectator | reverse complement strand
TCGATAGACAGAGCGAAGTGCCAAACAATGCAGGCGTACTCAAGAAGCGAGCGGATGCTGGAGCACCACAGAGAGAGACTGAATGTGTAACTTAATTAATTAATATGACTGATATGATATATTATTTAATTATACAACTATTTTATTCAAAAACCATACTTAAACAATCAAAAAGAGCATTTCAATAGACGTCAACCTACAACCTAATAAGTTTATTGACATGTGATTGGCTGGCGTGTCTGTATAGTTCAAATTGGAATATTGAAAATAAATGAAATTTACTTCAGAAAATTCCGGCTGTATGGTTGAGCAGTGAATTCCATGTTTATGAAATATCGATTTTATTTCTTGGCTGGCTCTCAGATACTTTCCTATGATAAACATTAAAACAAAGCATAAAGTATCACATTATTCATTGTAAACAAGATATCCATTCTTTTTTATATGTTCTTATATGTTTCTTGACAAAATCATACAAACAATATTATACTAGGTATATTGTATTTTGACTGTGTACAAACCCAGATTGGTACACCTAACGTGAACTGTGCCCACGATGCAGTTTTCTTGAAGATTCCACACGTGCAAGTCATGAATCTTCAAAATACCATCAATCTGAAATATACAATTTACAATGCAATGTATTGCTTGGAGGTTGTTATGATTGATACTTTTATCATAATAAATTCAAACTCATGCAAATAATAAAGTGACATACTGATCTTGTGAGTTTTTTTAATTTAGTTCTGATAGTTTTATTTTAATTATTTTAATATTACTTTCTATTGAATCAATCAATCAATTATTTATTACCTTTTCCAACTGTTCCATTAACTTTTGAATTGAAATACTTTTAGGTACAGCTTGCATCAAAATATGTGTCGATTGAATACCTAGAATGAAAATAGCAGTTTCATGAATTAATTAATTAATATGTTTAGATTGATAAAATTCAAAAGATAATGAGACTTAAACAAATAACAGTAAGTATGAAAAAACAGTGAATGTTACGATTAGTAAAATTAAATCACTTGAATTTATTAAATAAATATAATCAAAATTCAAATTAGCGATCTAACATAAATTTCCTGCCGGAATTGAAATTATAAATACCATGACAATACTAAAATTTAAAACAATGACTAGTAATTAATAATCAAATTGGTAATGTATAATTAAGAATATAGTCTTGCTTTCTCTCCTTTCATTACATAATGACCCCACCTTAGACAGGGATCTATGTAGATTTTCCATTTCCCATCAGTTTCTATATCTCCAGAAGCAAAGTGGTAGATCGAGACAGAAATTACAACAACAATTGATCCAAAAGCGTCAGCCAATAAGTGAAGGAAAATTCCTCTAATATGGAGTTGTGATGTTTGATCTGGAGAAATCATCATTAAGTATTAACTTTTAATGGACAAAAAATTTTATTGTAAAATAATGTGGGGATGAGATTTTTAGAGAAAGTGAAACAAAATAGACATCTTTTCAAACACATTGATAAATGAATTTGAGCAGATTATTAGTATTTGCTTAATTATCTAATGTCATTAGATTTATCATATATCATTTATCATACTTTTTAATGTGATTGGATCATTAAATTTGTCTGAATAATTTCTTTCTGAAGAGATAACATTGTTACTGTTTCTATGTTCTGCAGACTAAAAAACAAAGTAAAAAAAGAAATTGAATAAATATAGCAGAGAATATTGTAAATTTTCAATTATTGATTAGCAACTTTAGAGTGTTTATTATTTAAAATAATAATGATAAATTTATGTTAATAAAAGATTAATTTAATGACTTTTTCAACAATTAATGAATTTCTTATTTTAATTTAAACATTATTTTTATGTTTCTTATTTTCAGGGTGTCTGCCGGTTTGATGAAAAAAAAATCCAGGTTATTTCAAGGTTCAAAAAATGATGCGCAGGACAATTAGCGGGGGTCCTCTGCTGGAAAATTTTGAAAAAATAAATGGCTGAGATGCAAAATGAAGCATACCTGGGCTAAAATCGTGGATTTTGAAATGTTCAAATTTTGGAGTTTTTTCCCAATAGAACTTTTAAAATACTAGTAAAATACTACTATTCAAGTTTTTTTTCAAGACAAATTAATTTTTGCAGGTTTTTCCAGGTTTTCCAGGACAAAATATTTTTTCTAGGTGTTTTCCAGGTTTTTCCAGGTCTGCGGACACCCTGTATTTTAATGAAATATAAATTATTTGCTAAAAGTAATTCTTACTTCAATCTTTTCAATGTTTTTTGACTTTCCATGAGAGTGATTAGAAAAGAATACCAATCCTATTATATTCATTACTAGTCCACCTATTGCAACAGACAGCACAAGAATGGGATTACTTATTTTGTGAGGTTGCAAAATTCTTTTTATGGAATCAATGAGAATTGTAAAGCATAGAGTTATCAACACAACTGAATTAAATTGAGCACCAATGACTTCAGATCTCTGCCAACCATATGTATTCATTTTTGACTTTGGTAATGAGCGAATGTGTGAAGCAATAAGACCCACAATTAATGCAATTAAATCAGATAGCATGTGAAAACTATCGGACACAAGGGATATTGTGTTAGTAATTTGACCAATAATAAATTCAACCAAAAAATAGGCACTTATCATGAAGATCATGAAGATGATCTTCCATTTGTTCTTATTTGAATTCATGAAATTAGATCTAAAACAAATAATGCAAATTTTGTTTACCATGGAAATAGATAAAAAGAAATACATTCTACATTGTCTAAACAAAACACAAATAAATCTTTCAAAAGTTGTTTAGTATAAAGAAAATAAAGAAGTCAAGGCCACAAAACACAATCTATATAGTAATGTCATTGAAAAAGTCAGTAATGAGACTTTTAGGTCATGCTGGTATTTTATTGTCTGTCTTTTTGTTAATTATTACTTTAAGAATTTGAAAACGTCTAAGTAAAAATGAGAAAGCATCATGTACAGATATTTAATAAACAATAAGAATGGAAATATTGGTTATTTATCTAGTTTAAATAATCATTCAGATAGGCTGAATAGACTGTAAATATAAACTTTTTTGTATACATTCTTAGAAATAAGTATAAATATTAGTATTTAATAACTAAACTATAATCTAGTAATTAATTTTCTTATTTAAATTTATGAGGTATACACATCTTGGAATAATCTGGACATTTGTTAATTATATGAATTAAACACCATCAAAAACTGGATTTATATTAATTAGATAAGCAGAAGCTGACAACAGACTTCTATAAATGTCTTTGTGTTATTAATGAATATTAATTATTGGAACACAACCAATTTTCATTATGTTCATTTATTTTAGTTTGACTTTTCTAATTATCAATTATATCAAATTAACAAAATATATTATTTAGATATCTACGATAGTGTATAATAACACTTTTTGTTCAAAATTCATTTAAAATATATTTAAATATATTATTTCAGTTCCAGAATTATTGTTCTTGAACAACCTTTGTCTTTATTTTATCACATTACCCTCATTAATCAATTTTAATGGGAATAAAGTTTTATATTGCAAATACCCTAAGTAATATAACCATTTTTTGATAATTTTCAAATATTTTTTATTTTTCTCAAAATTTTCGCCCAGATTTAATTTCCCGCAAAAATATTGTATTTATTTAAATAAATCCGAAACATCTCGTGTGGATGATGTAAGTATACATTCGATAAACCCAATGTCACTTATTCGTTTATAAGAATTTAGAAATATTTTATTCAAAAGGTGGAAAAATCATTTTACACAAAAAGCTGAACATTTTACAGAAGAGCACATAAAAGTATTAACTTTACCGCCGTATTGCGAATAATTTTCATTTCTTTTATGTAAATTCTTCCTGTCTTTTTTACTTGCTACTTTATAGCTTCCAAAAATATTTAGACTTACATAACTGATGAAGTTTAAGGAGTCTAAACGTCGAGTAAAGCAGGCGTAGAAAGTTGTATTCGAATTTAAAAAAATCAAGAATTATTCAAAATACCAGATTTTTAATTAAATGCTTTTTCTTTATTGTGATTTTACAACAAAGAAGTATTTTAGTGGTAGGAATGTGTGCTCATATTTGAAGTTTACTGCTAATAGTTCAAGAATATTTACCTATCTGGACAGTGTCAACGACAAAATTGCTAACACATTAAATGTTTAATCTCTACCCTTTCGATTGTGGATACTACCTTTAGAATGAATCCATACGAATAAAAAATACAATCATTTCAACAGCTGTTAATTCCTATCATGTTGTAGAAAACCTCATTGCTATCTTACAGTTTTTGTAAATTTCAAGCACTCTTCTTTATAGTCTAGAAAATCACAGCATAGAACATTTTCATGTTAGTAAAACCCTTTGATTTGCCATTATTTTGATAGACAGAAATTAAGGAAATATACCGGTATAAAGCGAGTATGCTCGCAAAATTAGCTCTAAATAAATGAAGAACAAGGAGCAAGAGTGTTCTAAAAATACCTGGACTGTATTAACGTCCGAATTCGGTTTTAAAACAAGAACTATATATTTCATCTCAAAATTAGTTTACTTTAAAAACATTTTAATTGTAATATTAATAGCAAAAAAGTAGCTTGAGAAAATAATATGTAACAATCTGAGTACATTTGTAGAATGGCTTAAGAATCAGAGAACGTTCTGCAATGTTAAATGGTACAAAATAAACGCATCTGATGAAAAATGTTTCTATTTTAAAAATTTAAGCATACACTTAATACTTAAAGAATAAAGAGTTTAATATACATAATCATTATCAATTCAAAAGAAATACAGAATAATTAAAGAAATGTTACTTCTTCCTTGAGGGTCTATAAATATACAATATGTCATACATACATTAGTTACAAAAATAAATTAGTTAAAAGAGAAGTAGCAGATGAAGTTATTCACTGTCTGAATTTCCCTTACTGTCAACAAAACGTTTAGGTTTCTGAATGGCTCGCCGAGATGATCTTATAGTGAGATCTTCATCTTTAGGAACGTCATCGGTCCGGAAGGGAAACATAGTCTAAAAGAATATAAACAACATTCAATTGTTCAAATTACTCTGATTACAGGAAACATTAAAAAATATTATTCTAGAAAATAAATTATATAAATACTGGTCTTGAAGGTTGGTAAGACATCACGCGCGGAGCTGGACTACCATTACCAATTCGTCCACCTCCTCTGGGTCTTCCACGTCCACGTTTACTTTCACTATAACTGAAATTGTTTCCGGTTTGTGGTAACCCGCTACTACTTATTCGGATAATGCTAGCTTGGTGAGTTTCTAAATTTCCTCCGAGCAGATCGTCTTTATCATCGGTTTCACTTTTCTCATCGGAAATAGTTTCCAATTTCGATTCACCCGGACTAGTTTCCAATTTCGAATCACCCGTAATAGTTTCTAATTTCGAATCACCCGAAACAGTTTCCAATTTCGAATCAGCGGACGCATCGACATTGAAATTAATCGTTACAGTTTCTGCATCATCCGCAACGGAAGTGACTTTCACCACCTTGGCCTCTGTGCTGGCGGTTAGATTAGAATTGATGGCTGATTCACACAATCCATCTTCTTTCTCTTCATAGTCAGTGGAGTATGACACTGGAACGGTTTCTAAAAAGAGAAATTATAATGGAACATAGAACAGTAGATAATCACGGAGTATTAATGAATTCAGTATACATATAATGCTGATAGTCATCACAAGCAGGTAAATATGTTCTTACTAGCGCGTTTCATAGGTGGTTCTTCAGACGAGACATCTTCCTTAGGATAATATGAGACATCATCCAGAGCGGCAGAATCGACACTCGTGGAAGGGAGACTCCTTTTCATTCTTTTGGGTGCATCACTTCCATCAGCAGCTTGTAACTCAAGCATACGCAGCATCAATAGACCTATAGTCGAGGAATTCAAGAAAATAATTCATTCACTACTTTCTATCAAAGTTTGTAGCATGGATTTGATTTACGCATTACATAGTGTAGAGCTAACCTTTGGGAATTCTCGGTTTTATCCACCCTCTCTTGCCCTCTCTAATACACAGAGGGCATTCCCAATAGTTGGGTAAATCTTGATTGACAACCCCGCCTTCCCCCTCTTTGATAGGGGTACTTAATTCTTCCTGTTGCATTTCTAGACAGCGAGGATGAAGGATTTTCCAGCAAATACCGCATTCAAACAAGTCAGTGGCCGGATCATAATCATCAGATTCTTTATCCTCTTCAGACGATCTGGTAGTAGAATGACATATGAAACAAGCGCTTGTGTTGGGTAGAATAGGCTGAAGAAAACAGAAATCAGTCATCACATTGATTAAACACACACACAAACACTAGTAGCTCAATATTTAGAGAGAATTCATCTAACTCACCGCAATACACTGCTTCTGAATACAGCATTGCTTGAGCACTCCAGGGCCTCCATGCTTGATCATATCTCGACAGAAATGGCACTCCTGACAATTGTCACGCCGACAAGGTTCACACACTCGGCATCGAACACGCCGCCTTGTGGCGCAACCCTCGTACTGAATTTTAGGCGTTTTAGGAGCCCTGGGACCTTTGGCTTTTGAACCGAATTTTCCTTGCCGTCCCTTCTTGGACTAAACAGGATCAAATTAAAAGATAACAATTAGCGCAACAAATCAAACATTATTTAACTATTTATTTAATTTCTCTTACTGCGCCAGAACCTCCCGCCCACTTTATAAGCGGCTGACCAGTGATAGCGTCTTCAGGATTATCATCTTTGTGCATATTAATAAGCAAACGACCATCATCCAGGAGAGCTTCTGGATTAGGAATGTCAGAAGGAACGTAGCGACGATTAGGAGGCAACTTCTGTAGCCAATTGATTATAGACTGTACACCTTCGATTTCAAAAGATGTCATGGACTGCCATTCGTCTGAATCAGCTTTTGGCTTATTCTCTTTCGTGTCCATACTCATGTCTCCTTCATTTGATTCAGGAGGTACAACATGCTCACGACCCAACAGACAGCTCACAAAGCGCGCCAAAACATACCAATTCAATTCAGTGTAATAAGGATAACGGAATTTAAACTTCACCTAAAGTAATGCACATACATGCATGAATGAGGATCCTATTTGCAGAGTGGCTCTTATCAATAAGTCTTATAAATATCTCAGTTCACTCACATGAGTTTTATCTTCGACTTGCCATATTCTGAATTGCAGCGGAGCATTGAATGTGTGAAGGAAATTACCACCAAATACCAAGGAATCCTGAGGTGTGTAGACGGCGTGTATCCATCCAGTTGGAATCATGAAAGTGTGCCCCGCTTCAAGACGCACACGTTGACAGCCGTCTACCATATCAGCGAAAAAAACATCACTTTGTTTTCCAGAGAGACACCAATTTTCGAATTGAGATATATTCTTCTCAGTCGGAGGAATCAACCAAAATATCTGCAAGAGGAATATCATCAGAATGAACTCGATCAACTTTTAGTGCAGTCATTATATAAGCTATAGTAAAATACAGTAATTAAATGTGACCTGGTCCAGATATCTGGAAGGAGTGACTAAATCATTTAAAAGTTGACGTATTTCAGTACTAGACTATCAACCGAAGTACCTATCATATTCTCTTGTAGACATTATGTACAACTCGATACGTTTCGAAAATTTTGATAATTCAAAGTGTTCAATATGTTTTGTTCTTATCTAATTCAAGATTATTTGTTAAATGATTGTCTACAACTATTTAATACCATATACCCATTTTAATTAGAATCCCACTCTCTATAGAGAGTGGGATTCTAATTATTTGTGGGATTCGCTATTATTATAATAATAGCGACCCACCCTAGATTTGGAAATTTGAAATAGAAGACCAGAGAATATGGTAATCATGAAAAGAATGGTAACGTAAGCAGAACAGGTAAATCATGATTTGATTAACTGATTGCTGTTTTCTACTTAATACAATTGAATGTTAGTCATCATAATATAGTTTAGCTGCCTCTTCAAGCAGACTTCAGCTACTATGAATTTGTGATAAATATTGTAATTGACCCAGAATGAGCAGTAAATAGATACGATAATAATAACGATTTCAATCAATTTTAATATAAAAATTGTAGGATTCAATCTATCATTATTTTGCTACCTTTTCTCCTTTAAGAATGTGATACCACACAGAAGTGCCACCAAAGTCGATGTGAAAATCGGTGTAGCAACCACCCACACTCATTAAAACGTACCTAAAAATTAATAAACATATCTCTGCCAACTGCATATAACATGGAGTATAATTTCTCTGAAAGATCTTTTAAGATTTTTAAAAAAATCATTCAATATTACTAATCTAATTTAGTTTGATGCGAAATATTGAATTCATACGAAAAATATCTTCTGAAACAGTCTAAACTTGAAATATAGAAAGAATGTGTTTCTGAAATTTACTTTCGAACTTTTGGGTATTTCATTTTATCGAGATCATTGGTAGAATCAGTCTGCATTTGTCGTAGATACATGGGCCATGCTCTGTCAACCCAATCCACTTGTCGCACCTGGAACACAATGTTTTATAGTCTGTAAATCTGTTTGAGTAAATTCAGCTCAATAAGCTTTACAAATAATTACCACAGTTGGAGATTCCACATAGTTGTCGAGTTTAGTATGGCTAAACTCAAGACTGATGACATTCAAAAGTCGCTCTCTATGCGGGTCGTTATAGTAATTACACCAATCACGCATCTTCATGATGAGAGCTTTCTGTGTAGTCACGTCCATAACATCGATCAAACGAAAAGCACCAACACATTGCTTAACATCATTGACGTTGAAATTTCCACTGGGTACTCTAATAAAGAGAATAAGATAATGAAACATAATTTCCTAACTATCAGGTATTTACAAATTTTAAATATCTATATAGATATATTACCTGAGACCTAAACCTGTCTTAGTTTCGAATAGCATTGGTGTTTTAAATCCATACTTCTGAAAGTATCCCAAATCAAAATCTAAAATAACAAATTAAACCACTCAACTTTCATACTCAGTAATTTACAGTGCATTTATAAGACACACTAATTGTTCATTTTCACATACTTTCTCCACTTTTCTCGACTTTTACATATGATTTATTGTATTTATCACTGCTTAATTTTTCATTCAAATCCCAGTTACGTGGACCATCAAAAAAATCATCCTCTTCATCCCAATCTTCAGCATAACTTTTACGTTTCTTTTGCTTTTTCTAAAATAGTAATGTAAATTTTTAAACTAAACATTAGAAATTTCAAAATTAATGCTTTTTAAAAATCATAAGCAAGCTTAAACATTTTTTAAATAGCTTAGAAAAAAGGAGTGTTGAGTAAAACACTAAAACAATCGCATATGGTGATGATATTCTATTATTATTATTATATGTGATTGTTTTAGTATAAGTCTAGACATACACACCATATATAGCAGCCAAAAAGCAATTTTAAGCCTCTTCTAACTCAGAAAAAATATATTCATGTGACCAAATATATTCAAAAATAAATTAGGAAGCACAAAGAGTATCTTTGAAGCAAAATGTTATCTTCTTTTTAAAAAAACAAGCATATGCATAGAAAGTAAGAGTTAGAGTGAAGCCAAGATTGGAAATTTCAAATAAGATCTTTAAATGTAGAGAATAAATAGTAGTAAACACTAGGTATAATTAAATAAAAGTCAAATTTATACTAAATTTAGTCACAAATCAAATCATTTATAAGCAGCTATAATTACATGCAATTCTGTACACTGAAAATAAAAATGACTAGTTATGGAAATACCACAGAGACAAACTGTCATGATTTATATGAATACTTAGCTACTGCTATTTTATATATTTAATTGGCTAATACAAATAGACATGCTCTAAATAATATGACAAAATTTAGGCATATATTTATTTTGTTTTATAGTGACAATACTGAAATAAAAAGGACTAGTTATAATGGTACAATAATGACAAATTATGTTATGATCTGTAATTAACATGTGTAAAGTGCCCAGTTCTAAATTTGATGCTATGCTATAATTTTGTTAATTAATTAGTCAGGTAAATATGAGACACATTATAAAAACAAATCATTGCTAATTATAATTAGGCACCTAGTATTAGCAGTACTACAGATACAAATTATTATGAAATTTTGTGCATAAACAGATATATTTTATTTGCAGTATAATGAAGGTAAATATTGTTGAAATTGTAAAAAGGCAAGCATTAAGAGGGATATAAATACTATTAACCTATGGTATGTTAAGGTTGGGTAGGGGGTAATATTACTTAACTATAGCATTCACACAATAACCATGAGTTTAATTATAAGAGGTATTGGTTAAGAAAGTCTGACGAGGCCGTTTAGAAGTGATTTAAAGAAAAATCAAACAATTTTACCTTAGCTCCAGACTCTGCACATTTTTGTGCATGTTCTTCCAAATTAATTCGAGGCTGAATATGATATTAAAAATAGGAAATAAGACAGACGAAATTTACCAGTAATAATAAAAAATTCAGTCTAATTGTATCTCTAAAAGTAAATTAGTATAATTAGATATAATATTATACAACAAAAAGATATACTAAATATATCAGCTATATTAATAAGTCAAAATAGGTTCGAAATTAATTTACTAAAAAGCAATAAACTATACACAAAATCACTATATTTAGTTGTCAATTATTTTTCTACATATTCTTTAACTAATATCCAAAATAATTTATAGATATTTTATACAACACCTAATCAAGGAAATTTTAGCAGTTTTAAACATATCTTAATACTATCATAAATGCCAGTGTATACAGTTAATAAGCGATGTAAAATTTAGTACTTATGTATCATATTACTTAGAAATAGTATTTCGATTTGAAAAAAATTATTAAAATATAATTATTTGAAAAAAAATGAATTGACTAATGTAATAATTTGGTTACAATAACAATGAAATATTTCAGTAATACATCAATTAGATTTCAATTATATTAACATATATAACAGAATGATGTATTAAAATGGCGTACATAACAATTAGATATTATTTTGTATTAACTCACATCATATCATTCTAAAACCTCAGTAATGATTTTCTATCAATGTTAATAATACTGAAATCTCTTTCCAATTCATAAAGTAATTTTATTTCATTAATACAAAAGGATTTATTGATTATAAAGTGCCTCACCTCCATTAAAAAAATCAGCGATTTAAATTTAACCACATTGAGTTACCATTAAAAGAAAAACTCTGTTTAAAACAAATGGTATGAAATAATCAAATTATGAAAACATAGAAATCTAATATATTGTTTTGTTAGAAAATCAAACAACAGTCAGATACCTTAAAGTATGCCTTTTTGTGAAACGAAGCAATGATTAATATGTTCGAAAATTTATTCAGCTGTAAAAGTTTATTTAGGTATTTATTTAATATTAAAAATGGGAATCCAAAGAAAAGACCAATAAAAGTATTGAATATGATAATGTTTCTATATATACTTTAGTACATGCAGTAATTTATTAATTTATATCATATTTTTAATTTATCTATCTGAATTTAGCTCTGAACTGTTTTAAATACATACATAGTATAGGTACAGATATGAAAAGATACATAGATATTGAACATTTAATTTAGATTTTTAATGACCCGTTGATCGATATTATTATTTCTATAAGTAGGCTTTAACTGGATCGGTACCGCGGTCTTCAAAGCATCGAAGCTTAAGCGCAAACTTTTAAAAGAGATTGTTTACAATAGGCCGCGGCCATCTTGTGTACCTCCACTTTGCCGTGTTTACATAGCAAAATGACCAGGAATGCGCATCTTGTTATAATTATGATATCCTTGCTTGGAATCCTTCACAATTAATTAGTATCACATCTTTTTAAAGCTCGATGTTGTCCGAATCATTTATCCTTGTATCGGCCATTGTTAAGAACAAAACTCATGTTTTTCTTTTGATGCCACATGATATTCTCATGATATTCTCATGGTCACTTATAGTTATACCTTATTGCAATTTAAATGGCGTTTTATTCAATAATATCTAAGCCTATGGCAATAGGATAGTTAGCTCATAACGGCCTACAGCCATGCTATATATATAGGCTCTGAAAATGGAGGATTCATTCAAATTAATGATTTGAATGTTAAATTTTATAGACCGTGTGTAATGTAATAGTCGAATTAAATTTAAGAGAATTCAAATAATTAAATAAAAAAAACATTTGTTAGCTCAGCAAAATTTCTTAGTTTTCTTTATTTAAGCTAACTGATTATATTTCAGTTCTT
>JAYMFX010134434.1:0-25002 GCA_036784945.1 Monocelis spectator | reverse complement strand
TTATAATGGCGGAGATAGGAAATTGTGCGCGTTGGTGGGACAAAACCGCAGCGATATGCGTTTCTGTATTTTAGAGAATGAACTCTCTTGGTATTATTACTCTATGATCTAAACGTTTACATAAATGTTGATATTCTTTCTGCGGTTTCTCATCTGTCCCTAATTTAAAGAAAAATTTATTTGCAAATCTAAATTCTAACCCATTGATAATTGATTTTTATTGATTTGATTCCATCTCTCTCTTGTTAATTTTGAATAACTCTGAATACTTTTGTAACTGTGTTATTTGATTTGTTTTACAGTTGAATATTCGTTGATTATAATTTGCTATAGTATCCTTAAGTTAATAAACATAAATAAATTATAGAATGTTCAATATAGTTTTATCTCAATAGTCTCGAAAATGATCCAAGTATAACACAGGATATAATGAAAATTATAAATTTTTGATATTATCAAATAAACGATATCCAATAATATTTTCCGCAAATTTTTATTTTTATTTTCATCTTTCAAAGTGGATAATTTTTTCTTTCATTACCCTTTTAAGCTTAATGAAAATAGGATATTGTTTATGAAGTCGCTGTTTCGATCGAATTTGAATTTATAGGAAATGTTTGTTAAAATGATTCCAATTGCTGCTATATGCGCAGTTATCTCACCACTCTTACGAGTTTGCTATAATTTGTTTGTTTAAATTGATGAACGAATCAATAACATTCGGAATAACATTCATTAAAGAGAATTATAAGAAATGGCGCGTTTTGGGGGGAACTGTTATAGACGGTGAGACATCTCTGTTTACTTAACACTTCGACTCTGATATAATTAAATTGTTCAACTATAATACAACATCACTCTATAATACAGTAAAGCAAGCGTTGTGTCAAAAATTAAAAACCTATTTCAAATTTGTTAATCGTAATTTACTTATAATTTATATACATTGAAAGTGAAAAGAAAAAATTACAAGTAATTCAAGCAGCGCGCCAATATTTTTCAAATATTTTATAATAGAATTTATTTAAGTAAAACAAACCAATTGAAATTAGTTTTAAGTCTCATCTGAGCAAATTCAGATTGTTTAAATGAGCACCAATAATTTGTCACTTATGAAAAACCCCAATTTGATGTTAAGGATTTTTCTTTTTTTGGAAAACGATTGATATCTATATAAGGTTGCTTTCCTTTAAAAGAATTCCAATTCTTTTAGTTTGATTCCGGCGGTCCTCTGATGTGCAAGACAGACGGTCTATGGACTTTGGGGGGAATCATCTCTTTCGGATTTGGATGTGGTAAGGCTGGCTATCCGGGCGTTTACACCCGGGTCACCTCCTTCCTCCACTGGATTAATTCAGTTACCGATCGCTATTAAAGAATTATCAAGAAATCTGTGAAACAATAAATAATGAATCGACTTATACTTATCCATCCAGATGATCAGACAATTTAATACACTCATGATATCATTCACAATAATTAAATACCTATTTTGATTACAATCAAATTGAATAAATAGATGGATGTAAAATTATTGATGCTTGAAAATTGAATAATTACAAAGTTTCATTGCACTGTCAACCAGTTGTTTTTAATTATTACATTATTTCATTTACAATCTATCAAAGCTGATATCATCATCATAATATAAGCTGAAAGGAATGAATGAAGGATTGTGGGATAATGGGTATATTTGTAGTAAATTGTAGATTCAGAGAGAGGTTTTATTAAATATCATTTTGGAAAAAGACCTGTATATAATATGGCAAATTTTCTGTTAAATTCTGTTTCCGATTTACTCAATTTAAAAATGTTTCTTCTCATAGCTCTTACATTCCAATTCTGTCATTAGCAATTTGTTTTATC
This sequence comes from Monocelis spectator, assembly GCA_036784945.1. NCBI lineage: Eukaryota > Metazoa > Platyhelminthes > Proseriata > Monocelididae > Monocelis > Monocelis spectator. The sequence continues at coordinate 23,136 of JAYMFX010134434.1, read as the reverse complement.
ACCATCAATTAGAAATGTGGTTTGGATTGTTGAAGTAAAGTTTCATTAAAATCAACTATACAGATGACAATTTTAAATTTTCATTCAATTTCCTATATATATATAGTCTACGTGTATGCATTTCTTCGGATAAGTCATTTTTCGCACTCAAATGCAATCAATATATATCATTTTATCAGATGTGTTGATGTGTCTCTGTCTTTAGTTAACTATAGGAATTGACACACTGCATCCGTATTTAGAGGTCGACATCTCAGGGTGAGTGCTTTTATCATACAATTAAAAATTGTGTCAACAAGGCTTTTCAACAAACACACTTTCCATTTCTACCATATAGGTATCACTGCTCATCGCTTAGATATAGGAAGATATAGGAAGATATAGGAAGATAATTTTTTTTGTCATTCTGTTCTTCATGAAGTGCAAGCATTTCTTGCAGAAATCACAGAGACGAAAGAAAATATTCTATTTTTTTCTTAGATAGCTATGCATGGTATAAATATACTGCTAACTGCTAACTGTGATTCACAACACCACTGACAATAAAAAACAAGAAATATTACACTGAAATTCCAATATTAATTTGAAATTTGATATTAGTTAAAAATCTCATAATAGATTTTTCAATCAGATGAAATTGTAAAATCACTGTGAATGTTTGAGAACCAATCAAAATTCATAATTTGAGATACTACATATGTAGATATAAAGATTGGTATAACTGAATTCAGTTGTGATATATTTGAATTATTTTGAAATTATTATTTAGTTAGTATGGGACAATAAAAATCTGTAACATAACACATAGGCAACAGAGGGTGTGTTGTGCCAGACCAGTTTCGTTTATTAATAGGTACTTCTTCAGTGGCAAATTATAATCAAAGAATACACTTACAAAAGTATTCAGAGTTATTCAAAATTAACAAAAGAGATGGAATCAAATCAATAAAAATCAATTATCAATGGGTGAAAATTTAGACTTACAAATTAATTTCTTTAGATTAAGGAGAGACAAAAAACCAGAAAGAATATCAACATTTATGTAAACGTTCGTTTTACGAATAAAATGAGAATGATTTAGGAGAAAGTTTAATCCTGCGAAGAATAAGTTTAGAAGGATAAAAATCAGGATTGTTATTAACAATTAATGGATGGAATTATCGAAAACAAAGATTGAAGGTATAAAGCTTTTGAAACAAAAATTACACTTATTGCATTTAAAATATCACAGAGAAACTAAATTACAATTATTGCATTTAAAAAATCTCAGAAAAACTAAATTACTATTATAAAAACCTGAGCTGAGCTGGTATCTCAACACTTCGTAGGTACTTTAAATTTCTAAGAGTGTTCTAAATATGTCCTGCTGATTGTAACTCGCCTATTAAATATCTGTGGAGGTCCTATTTTGTTTTTAAGTTCTGTTCTGCTCTGCTCTGTATTGCACGAGCAGCTCTACATATCTACTATTATATAAAGCAAAGATAAAGTCCAGGAGATGCATCATGGATACGTTTTACTTATACACGAAAAACTGTGCATATACTATGTAGCTACATAAACGCTACAGCTTTAATTTTTGAAATTGGTTAAAGAATTAATAATGTGGACACTGATATTGTAATCATAGGTTTTGTCTGTCTAAATTTCCCACAACAATAAAAAGGCTATTTAGTATAAATTGAAACAGCTCGAAAGTTTTTGACTAATTTGAGCTAAAAAGCAGTTGATCGATATTCCTTAAAAATATTTATTCAAATCAGTTTTATTTTATTAGTGTGAACATATTTACACAGAATACGGCAACACAGTATAGTCTTTAGAATTAGATTCTTTAACCCAAGTTTTGGATAATAAATTTAAGAATTGTTTAAAATAGTAGTTATTAATATCTATGCGAAGATTCAAACACACGACCTTGAGTTAAAGATTTTTAACATGAACAAGTGTATGGAATATTTTAATGTGTTATAAATTCACTGTGATGCAATGATTTAAAAATTTATTTTAGTGCAAGTAGTGTAGCTTCTTGTTTCTCAAGGGTTTATAATTTAATGATCGTACGTTTAATGATTGCTAACGATTTATAAATGTCCCATATGTGATCTCATCAAAAAGAAAATTTGGAAAATTGTAAAAAAGATTTTAAAGATGTAATATTGCCATAAAAAAAACAATTTTTGAATAAGTATTTATACTCTACTGTTTGCATTGTGAGTATTGTGGCCTTTGTAGTTAATACTGACAACTTCTGTACTTATTTGTATTGCTGAAACACAAATGATTTTGTAAATGAAGCATTTTAGTAATTATTACTATTATTAGATTTATTTATCCAAGATAAATCATCAAATTTTATTTTGGGCATCACAAAACCTATGCTAATTCCTACATCATGGATGGCAATCCATGGCAAAATATCTGACATAGCTGATATTTTTGCATTATACAAATGAAAGATATGTTTGGTTGACTGTAATTATTGACTTTTGTGACCTTTTTATCTATATTTGCCACATTTTCTTATCTCATAGAAAAATCAGGTAATTATTCAAATTATGACTAGTCTTTTATATAGAAGTGAAAGTACTGCATCTTTGATTTCTAGTTTCTACATGGTCTTCACTCAGCATTTATTAACAAGAGCCTTATTTTTCATGGCACAATCACATTTTGTACTTAGATTAGCTGTCTTTTCTCAATAAGAACAGAAATTGAAACACATTATTTGAAATAGACTTTTATTGGTTTAAAATCAACTAATAGTTGCAAAATATGCAAAATACTTAACTGTATATTATTAAGTCATCTTTTCTCATTCACAAGAAAACCTATTTTTTAAAAACACCAAACAATCTTCTGTCTTTACACACTAGTTAATGATAATAGACAAATATAAAGTAATGTATAACCTCTCCCTCCACCTTACTCAATATATTATCATACACTACTTCATCTTTCCTATATGATTTTCTTGGTTTAGTTCAAGTTGAATAGAACCATCGACTTTCCATAAACATTGTAAATACATAGGAAATCGCTTTTGGATAAATTATAATTGATATCGAATATCCGCTCAGAATAGAATAAGCCACTCAGAATTGATCCATAGAAAAGTGTACAATGATATCGTTATTAATCATAAAGCTTGGTGTATTCAATTTTTATTAAGCAAAATTATTATAGAATAAACCTCGGCTTTGCCTCGGTTTATTATTGATCTGCCACATCTGATCAATGCTTTGATTAATAACTGTATATTATTCAGAAAAGTGTAATAAGTCATTTATAGTTTTAAAATAATCTTGCATTGTTATTATATTGTTCTTATACATTGGAATTGTTACTTTCAATAATTTTTTGACACTTTTAAATTAATTTTCTGTTTTTAAGTTTTAAAATAATCTGTTATTGTTCCATTTTAGGTAATTTATCTGATAAAGCAATCATGCAAGAGGGGTTATCATTTGTTAGGGAACATTTACCACATTTTAAAACTCAAAGAGTCATTGTTTCTGCAAAGGTGGAATCCTCATTTAAAGATGCCGAGTCAGCATTGGCCAGTATTCAACATCTGAAACAGCTATACCTTATGGGTCTTGCCAATGGACTGGATGATCTTACAATGCAGGGAAATTTGAAAACAGACGCCGTCTATGGTGACTGGAATGAAAAAGTTCAAGATTTTCTTTCCAATTTAGTGAAGGACTCTAAAATTGTATCACCCACTTCATCTCCATCAGTATTGGACATTATTAGTGTTAGTCCTGAATCTATTATTAGTCGAAGAAGATCTGGATTATCTTCTCACTCTTGTGATAGTGATACGACGACATCCACTTTAAGCATATCTTGCAATGACATTCATAGCTCCAGACGGCGCCATGTTTCTACCACTGATAGCATCCCAGCTTCAGATGAAGAAATTCAAAGGAGAAAAAAATTAAAGCTGCAATTAAAGTATGCTCTTAATAAGAGCAGCAAGCCAAATGAACTCTCCAATAAGACTGAATTAGAGACTGTACCATCATTTCTGGATAAGAGAATATACAATTTTAGAAAGTCTATTGATCTCAATTTAAACACTCTACCACCTAACATAGATATCAGCTACTGTGACTCAAGCATACCAACTGTGTCTCCATTACCATTTAATAGCCAAGCTACTTCAATGAGATCTTTCTCCAATTCAGCTTGTGCACCACCGATCATTCCCGATCATCCCAGTCTTTTAAATAAAGTCTCATCTATTCTGAATGATATTACTCAGATGTTAGGTCATGATAACAGTACAGATAATACACCCGACCTAACTCAATCTGATTTAAAAATCGGTTCCTTCTCCACACTGTCAGTGGATACAGCCTGTTTACCCAGCTGCAGTTCTAAATTTTCGTCCATTTCGCTGCCGAGCTCATCGACATGTGATTCGCCATTGGCCTCAGCAAATGCTCACCAAATCACACCAAATTCTCACAATAAAATAAGTCCCGTTTTGAGCGCGTCTATAAAAGTAGAGTCGCCATCGTCAATTTGCAATTATATCGAGACCATTACGGGACTTCAATTGAAAGCGTCATCTTCAGCACTCAAACCTATGAAACCACCGCTATTTGACAATAAGCTTTACCACCTAGTTCCCATAAAGTTAACTAATCCATCGCCAGTGGTTAAGTCTCAAAGCGAAAATATTGATTGGAAGCATGGATTTCACGGGCGGCACATCCTTAATGCTCCACATCATCGACGAATTCCACTGGAGCCTCTGTATTTGAATAGACCGATTAAATCCAATAATCAACCGGAAGTCATACCAACAGATCGGAGAGTATCTGTTTCTTCTGATACTGTTATTTACAATAAACCTTCAATGAATTGTCTGGATATAGATATTTCGAAAACTATATCGTCTTATGTTAATGACTCGACTTCAGTCACTTCAGTTAATAATGACACCAACCTACACAGCTTAGAGTTTAAAAATGCCCCAGTTGCAAGAGAACTGAAAAACACTACGACGTAAATTGTCCTTATAAGAACAATATGATGTCATATTGTTCTGGCAATCGGATGTCAGCATTTGAATATGTGAAAGGCTAACATTTTAGTTAGTAGTATCTACACATATGTATGTACTACTTAACAGTAGTACATGTTTCACATGTCGAACTGAATTAAATTTTGTCATTCCATTGATGAACAATATTTGACATTGATTATATTGCTTTCAGAAAACTGTTAAATTTTAATAATCCATGTAGTCTTGTTTTCTATCTCCTTAATGTTATTATGATTATGTTATTTGTGCAAAACATTGCAGATGTCGATTCTTCTTATTTAAACAGTCATTAATTTTATGCTATATTTTTTTAGCCGTATTTTATTTTATTTCTGATGAAAGCGGTTATTGTGTATTTATTATTGTGATAACAATATGCTCAGAGAAATCTATTGTTTTCCACATTTACAGAGCCTCTTTCGGGTTTCAATCATTCATTGTCCTTATTTTATACTAAAAATGATTTAGTAATTAATTTTATGAAATTCAGTTCTGCTATTATTGTATGAGAATGATGTAAAGCTTTGGTGAGATAAAAATTTGTATTTTGCTGATCTGTAGCCTGTTTCATAAAAGTTATCAGACTGATAATTATTAGTCGGACAAATATCAATGGGAGCTGTGTTTCAAAAGGTTTTGCAGTGGCATAAAATAGATCCCTAATTCATAGAGATCGGACAATTTATTTTAAGATAGTCCGATCTCTATGCCCTAATTGCATCAGGCATATAAATGCACAATTTTCAGTCGCCAAAATTGGTGAAAACCATGAACATTTACTGATAACTTTTATGAAACATGATCTTGCATTGGTATTAGTCATTAACTGCATTCCATAATTGTCATATTTTCAGAGTGTATTGATTTATTTTGTGTTCATAAATTTATACATAGATATTCGAAAAATCTTTTTTAAGATGTACCATTATTCAGATATTATTGTTTTATTCATGTTTGGTGTTTATTTGTTATTTCTAAAATCGTGAAATTGATTATATAATTTGTAATTATTAGTGGTAATTCAATAAAGATTATACAGTCTCAGTATTTTTTGATATGATCTTCATTTCTAAATAAATATGTTTAGTCGCACTCAGTAGACTATATATATTGTATAGAGGTAATAATAATAAGCATTAATTTTTAATTCGAATAGATTTTACTGAAAAAGTAATTAAAGTGTACTTTACTATATGAAGATAAAGAAAATGATTAGAATTGAGCAAGAGGTTAATAATCATTTATGGCTCTAGATAAAGTTTCATGAAAATGACAATTCTTTCTATCCCCTTTTTGGCTAAAGCTCCAAGTTTTATTTTTAGAGGATTGCGGTTAAACGAATAAACTGACGGCTGAACAATTTATCCTTATAAGGCTAAACGTAATGATTGGAATTTATCAGTAAAAACAGTTTCTCAAAGATAAAATGTATTATGTATTAAAAACATTTTAACCAATGAAAATTGCGTAAACATGATTAACCAATCCAAGTGAAACCTATTAGCTAAGAGCAGTGATGATGACGTCACTACTGGATATTGTTGATACTATAGGTATTATTATATTTTTTTAAATACTATACTACTATGTATATAGCTAGCATATTACACTTTAAATCACGCTTATTTCATACTGAAACTTTCAATGAGGAAAAGAATAAATACTTTATTCTGAGAACCGCAATCAAAATTATCGATCCTATTATTTTAGCGTTTGTATTTGATTTAATGCTTTTTTTAGAATAGAAGCACCACAGTTATGAATCTCCACTCGAACACCGCCATTATTAATTGAATAAAACAAGTCAGTGTGTGTATATCGAAAATGTATATTAATGATTATATCAAGAACTTCTATCCAATAATAATAGAAGTCCTTGTGATTATATCAAGCAAAAGATGGATCTATATCATATCAAGTTTACATAGATATCAATTTATTAGAATATAACAAAATATGGAAACAATAACAAGAAAAGAATGATGTAAGCTGTATGTATGTTAAAAGAAGACCAATTACGTGAGTTCAGGATAAGCATAATATAGTGAAGAAAGCTTTTCTAACTCTATAGAGGGTTTAAACAAAAGGGAAGCCAAGTTATCGATTCGACCTTTGAGATTCGAAAACAATATGTTTTTGTATAATTTAACTCTTCGGAAAGTTAAATCCCACCAAATATATAAAAGTTATACCTACGTATATATTTATATATTATGGTGACAATTCATGTTACCATGCTAATAAATTTCTTAAATAATTTGCAGTTTATATGTAGGTATTATGAATTAAAACGTTAAAAAACAAATCCTTTCTCTAAAATATCTGCATAAATCTTTTGGCGTTCAATGTTCAATGCTGAAAACAAACAAATGTGCTGGACAACTTATCCCTGCGACTTGACGTAGTGAAAATCAATAAAAATACAAGTAAATATCCCTTATTTTAATTAATGACATTAAGTTCAAACTAAAAAAAGAGACAATGTTTATCACGGATTCCTCAAAACAAAAACAAAACAGTAAGTAATTCAATAATAAAAAAGGTCATAGACATTGATGAAAATTCATCACAATTGTCATGACTGACTTTCACCAACAGTTCCGTCAGCTTTCATTTTCTTCAGTTGGTCTGACAAAAACAAGTCGAAATCTATAAATACATATTGACAAAAATACAACATTATAATCAAAAATATTATTAATCTCTTAAAAATGTAACAAAACATTAAAAATTAATTGAATAAACTTACCGGTTTTGGCAACTTCTGAAGGCACTTGGGAAGGTAACTAAAATAGAAATTAATGTGAATTTACGAATTAATAAAATATAATTCACATCAAATACTGTCACAATCCATTCTCTAATACAGTTATTCTCCAGATCATTCGTCTTATCAAATACTGTCACAATCCATTCTCTTATACAGTTATTCTCCAGATCATTCGTCTTATCAAATACTGTCACAATCCATTATCTAATGCTAATATAGTATATGAATAGTGAATTCAAGGATTCAAACTCACCACGTATTCATCTTCTTGTTTAGTCAGCCACTGATCAATTGTATCATTCTGGAAAATATTAAAAAATTATACAGTAAAATATTCATTGTTATGTTTCTGTTAATTCAATGATATTAACATTATAGGATGTAATGTCTCAGGCCTACATGAAATACCTTAACAGACTAGGATTGTAACTTTTCAAACTAATTTTAATCTATTCCTCAATGAATGATCATTCGACTGATCAAATACTGTCACAATACATTCTCTAATACAGTTATTCTCCAGATCATTCGACTGATCAAATACTGTCACAATACATTCTCTAATGCAGTTATTCTCCAGATCATTCGACTGATCAAATACTGTCACAATACATTCTCTAATGCAGTTATTTCTCAAGATCATTCGTCTTATCAAATACTGTCAAAATAAGAAATGCCTGCCTGATTATCAGCCGATTGTAGTCGAGATCGCGCCAGATTATCGAAGTCTTCATACTCCTCCTCGTGATCGCCAGCACTGGCTTGTGCAGTAGAGCTGCCCCCTGCCATTCCACCGCGTACAGCCGTGTCGTATGAGGGAGGAACATCACCATTTACAGTGTCGTCAAAGTTAATGAGCAAGGTTTCATTAGGTGATTTCGGTGTAGTCACAGGCGCAGCTTCGATAGGTATTGGAGGAAGAGGAGGACGATTACTACTTGAACTTATAATAGGAAAGGAAGGGATTGAAGAGCCGGATTGATCATTCTTTGGTCCACACTCGGAATAGATGTGGTCATCTTCATTTGGTTGGGAATGTATAGGCGCCTAAAAGGAAAATATTGCTTGGATTGCTTTGTCGTTCGTTCTCTTTTAAATTTAGATTTCTAAATAATAAGTATGCAAATTTGGTTGCTTTGATTTAAAAATAAGACGACACTCAACTTAACACAAACAAATGCATAGAATTTAATTTTCTTTAATTGAATCTTACTACTGAAAGTAATGATGAATGATATTACCAATAATGAATATTATTGAATGGATTCTATTTTTAGCATGACGTTTAGAATCCGAAAGAATCGATTAGAACTGTATTTTAAGATGTTGATTGATTGACACAAATCAATGCAACGAATTATTTAATCTTCTATGCAATAACTAAATTTATTTTTCAATTATTAAAGAAAGTCATAATCTTTGAATGTTAAGAGATTTGAATTTTAAAATTTCAATTTCTCATTACAGCGACACTCACTTATAGAACATCCTGATAAACATCTGACGCAAATCAATATCTATCTGTATATATTTGAGCACTCTATGTATATGAGTATCCGGGTAGCAACTATACTACGATAAGAGAAAATCCTTCTCTGTACCGAGAAATTTCAAGATCTTTAATGATCGTGTATTGATCTTTGTCTGATTTTTATTACTACCATTCTAATAATAATAATAAACAAAGTACATTTACTTACTTACTTACGTACAATTGTTTTATTTATCTTTGAATTATGAACTGATAAAGATAAGCGCTCTTACCAGAGATTGAGAATTTCTCCCTTTGGCAGAGGGAATCCGACCAATTGCGATGCCCTGGTGTCGAATCAGTCGATCGTATCTGAGGAAGGCATTGTTGAGGTCGTCGTTGATGAGGAGTAAGTGCTGGATCAGACTCTCGTGCTCCACCTTAGTCAGCAAGTCCACAATTCGTTTCTGCATTTCTTTGCAAGTTCTGTTCAAATCCTGCAGTGAATTGAATGAATTTCGATTTGCAATGTAATATTCACTTAGAGACAGAGAGAGAGATTGAAGCGTGACAAAGAACCGTTGTTCCAATCAGAAATAAGATGATCTCACCTCTAAGAACTTCATATCCTCCTCCGAGGAGGTCTTGTTGTCCAGGTCGGATATCATGTCGCACATGACCCGGATATTCCCAGACACCAACTCCAACTCGCAGTTCAGCTTGACCACCTGCACTTCAGTCGGGACCACCGGTACCGCACTGCCCGCTACATCGCCCACCGCAACGCCATTGTAATACGCCGCCTTGAACTGCGACTGCGCTACGTGCGGCCCCATCTGGTAGGGCACAACAGCCCCCGGAGTATTATACGGTAGGATGGAGCCGCTGCATCGACGCATCTCTTCCTGACCGTACAGAGAGCCAGTGGAAGGCGTCGTAGATACGGAGTTTGAGCGGACAGAAGGTCGTGGAGGCGGGTGGAAATGAGTTGCCGCCGACTGGGCGCGGTAACGATGGGGATTTGGTGGTGCCACAGGATCTTCGAAGGAATAATTGTCATTCACTGTACTCTCAAAATCATCATAAATATTCTCCTGAAGTAAAGCAAAACAAGAAATTCAGATGGGGATTCGATGATTAATTAGAGGGATCAATTAATAACCGACCTGCACAGTGCCAGTATGGAATGCGTGTCCTTTAGCCATAAGTTCAGCTCGAACTCTGGTCACATCGGATAATTGGGAATTATCTTGGAACATTTCATGCCAATCCTACCATAAAATAGTCAAATATGTTATTTTAGATTTTATCAATCACTGTTAAGGCGCTTTGAAGACGAGACAATAAAATCGACTATTCGAATTTGAGCAAATATCCAAAACAGATATGTCATACATAAAGTTTTAATCATCAATTTATTATAGCAAATGTTGAATGATTTGAAGTTCATATTGATTGATGAAAACAGCCAACAGACCAGATTATACACAATGAAATCAAGATAAGCATTATAGATAATCATGTAATTTCATTCAACTTCAATTTTACATCCTTGAAAACACAAGCATTGATTTTGTTAAGTTAATAATAAGTTATTTACATACAGTTACATATAATTAAGGCTTTAGAAAAGAATCAACGCTATTAGAATGTACACAATTAACCGAATTCGTTTTTACGTTTTTCATTAGGATTTCCATATCCAGTAGCAAAGAGTTTGTATATGTTGGGTTCTATTTATTTATTTCAATATTCTCACCTGTATCATACTGATAACTTTGATGTAGATCTCATGTGAAGGCTTGTGCTTGGATGAAATAACTCGAGTAAGGTCATTAAGAAACTCTTTATTGCTCACATGTATATGAAAGCTATAGGATGTATTCTTTACGCAAGTCTCAATTAAAAGCAGACAATACCAAGTTGAAACAGAGCTTTGGTCCATAGAAGAGTTCAGTCGCCTTTTTAAAAGTTTTGCAACTTCTTTAGCCCTAAATAAATCAACAATCAGACTAGGAATTACATAATATCTGTTTTCGTGAAAATATGATACAGTTCGTCTTAAATATCTGGTTCATAACTTACTGGTCAGGTGAATGATTGATGTAATCACATATTGTGAAGTAGTCATCCCATTTTTCAGAAGTTAATGAGGCAGATGTTGCACCCTCTAAAAAACAAAGTATCAATATTTATAATAATATATGAAAATTTGAAGATGACACCAAGCAAACAATTACAGATATAAACTTCAAGGAAATCAGATATATGCCAGATATATGGCTTAGAAATGGGCAGGAAATTAAGTGATAGAAAAAAGAGTCTTTAGTAGGTAAGTAAGAGCTGGTCATTCAGGTGGTTTAGAATGATGAGGGTTGGTCCAAAACACGTTACAATACTTCTATATTTGGATAAGGTAAGAGATTATTATAAAAACATTGTTTTGGACATAGTTATATTACTTTACTTTTCAGCTTTTTCAATAATGGCAGAAAATCTAAGGACCCACATGGATTGGATAGAGAAATTGGCTGCCTAAATTTCTGAAATGTTTCAACCCTCAATTTATTGAGTAGTAATAGAATTGTAGAATTGATAACTATTGTAAATCATAATAATATATTACTGAATGTAGAATTAAAAGACTAGAGTTACTTATAGAGTGATATAATAGTGAAAATCAGTATTACTGCATGCATACATTAATAAGAAATCATGAAAATTCAAATGCAATCAATGATTGTTTTTTCTGATTTGATGTCAATGGCATTTTCACCATAACATATTGAGAATTTACCATAACATGACAAAAATGTTCCATTGGTATATTTTATATAACATTTAAATCTGAATTTGTTATTATTGTGCACATAGTTTGAACTAAAAATTGTTGAAAATTGTAACAGTTAATGTTGACCTCTTATCCAACTTGTAGTTTAATTAATCAGAAGCACTACCATATAATTCAGCATGCTATTTATGAATCTTATTTCTAAAAGTTTGACTAAGATAAAGAGTATTGACAATCAATACCTATTAGTTTGCAAATTGCTAATTTACAAATTCAGCCTAAATCTAATAATGTAGGTTTTCTAAATTAAATCATGTTCAGTTCAGCTTTAAAAAATAAAAAATGATCTATTTCTTCATAATTTTGAAAAATTAACATAATGAATCAATTTAAAAGAAAAGACAGGATGTCAGGATACATAGATAACAATTATCAAAACTAAATACAAAATATTTGTTTACATCATGTACAGATATTCCTTATTCAAAATATATTTTATAAGTGTGCAATATTTTAGAATAATACTAACAGATGAAAATTAATCAAATAACAATTAAACTATGACTTAATTTACCTATGACATTTTTTATGGATGAGCTCATTCTATATTCCTGATTGGTATTTACCGAGACATCATCTGAAGATGTTATAGAATAACCTTGAAAATATCAATATATCGCCATTAAACAAATATTAAATCTGTTGATGTAACCTCCATACACATATAACATATGTTTGATTATTTGATAGTTTACTCATTATATATTATAATTCTATGTTCTACAATCTGAGGAGCTGCCTGTAACAAAACTTATACTGGTCTCTATAATTACCTAGGTCCATAACAATAGTAAACTTCATTTGAACAAGAAAACCAGATTGGTGGTCATTACTAGATTACGTATCTCCAATCTTCGTGTGTCTTAATAAAAAAACTCGTTCAAACTCGATTCCATTCAAAAATGCACACTGTTTGAAGAGTTTAATCCCCCGGTAATTGAAACTTTCAAAAGAAGCTTTAGGTATAGGGCGCATAAAGATTCTAACCGTTCTCGGAGATACGATTTTTATTTATACATAGACTTGATTTGGCATTTCAGAATATTCTTCATATCTTATAGGTACTCTAAAAACAACTACTATATGTATTACAATTTACTCATCAAAATTCCAATTTTCTTTAATTACAGTTTATTATTTTCTTAGAAAAGTTACAAACAATTATGTAAGTATTAATTATAATACATCTTTCAGCTTGGATCAAAAAGTAAAATTAAGACAAGCATGAAGTCTTTGCTGAATTATAGTCGAATTAAAAAATATGACACAGCAATAAGTAATAAATTATACAAATATAAATGCAACAACTATGGGCAGATTAATGAACAATAATAATTACGAGATCATGATAATATCATCTTCATCATCTTCAGCTATATTAGCAGCTTCTTCGAGTCGCATTTTCTTCTTTTCGATTATCTCATCCGTGGTTGAAAGCACGCTCGTTCTCTTTCGAGAGCTGGACGCAGTGGCATCGCCATTCTCATCGTCAACAAGAACTAAAATGTAATATGTCCATACAGTTTCAAACGATCGTTTGTTACAACCGTAAAAATCCTTTCCAAATGAGTCTATGAATTACGATTCTATCATTTTGTTTTGTTAATTTGTCATAAAAGCTTTTATAATACATAAATAAGCTACAGCTACATAGCTCGTCTCTTGTGTCAAATTCTTAACTACATATTAATTTTGACATCGATTGTTTTGAATTAACTTTCAAAACTCACTTATAGTATTAGCGGCAGCAGCATCAGCAGAAACCGGTTTACTTCCATTTTCATTATCCCCATCACCACCTCTTGCAGCATCAATAACATCCTGAGCGTCTCCACCAATCAAAAAAGCGTCAGTGGGACTCTCTTGTTTAGCGGGATTTGCCACTTTGGCGTGAATAGGAATCAAGCGTAGAGTGTATTGCTGGAGAAAGTCGTCGCATTGAAGATGAGCGCCGCTGGTTATTTTAAAAGCAGCAAGAGTTTTGTCCATATTATCTAAACAAACAAACAATATTTAGAAGACTAGGAGAGGTGAGAGAAAAGAGAGGGAGAAGTCAGTAGAATAGGAGAGGAGAGAGAATAAGAGAGGGAAAAGAAGTCAGTAGAATAGGAGAGGAGAGAGAATAAGAGAAGGAAAAGCCAGATGAATAGGAGAGGAAAGAGAATAAGAGAAGGAAAAGTCAGAAGAATAGGAGAGGAGAGAGAATAAGAGAAGGAAAAGCCAGATGAATAGGAGAGGAGAGAGAATAAGAGAAGGAAAAGTCAGAAGAATAGGAGAGGAAAGAGAATAAGAGAAGGAAAAGTCAGAAGAATAGGATAGGGAGAAGTCAGTAGACTATAGGAGAGAAGTAAACGTTAGAAGAATAGGAGAGGAGAAAGAATAAGAGATAATATGTAGTGTAATTACCTTCTGTTTCATCCTCTTCACTAGATATTAAGATGACACCGCGCCCTTCTATTTCCACATCTGGTGCGTTCATGCCCAGTTCTTTCTTTAATATCTTGTCTCTCAGAGCTCGCAGTGTAAAATGATCAAGATCGCAAGAAAATTGAAGCTCCGGTTTTGCCGCGCAAACATGACACTTCGGATTGGGCGGGAGAGGCGTACATGGCACCAAGAATTTCTTCCTGGAAGTGGGGCGCTTAGCCACCACGACTGACTTGCACTTCTATGATTAGCAAATGAGAACATTTAATAAGTAAATAAACAGGTTGTAGCTATGTAGTTGTAACGTAGCGCACGATATGACAAATTAAATGCAAGCATTTGATAGAACACAGAAAACGTTTGTTTTGGAGTTCCAACCTAACTATTAAACGAGTCATTGATCTCCAGCGAGTTTCGTCTGACATCTGTCCATATCCTGATAAGTACCTATGTAAAATTTTACGTGAGTATCTCGAAAGCTTCAAAGATTGACATCTTTGCTCTTTAAGGTGCGATATCTCTAACAGAGATACTGTTGCAAATAGACAGCATTTAGGCAATGTAAGATATTATCTTGAATGCGTCAGTTTTGAAACTGAAGGGTTGGGTTATATTTATGAAATAACCCTTCTAATAAAGTAAATTACAACTTACCTCCATGTGGCCATCCAATACCTTGTAAGCCTCGAGAACAATCAGTCCCGCGACAATAGCATTAGTAGTGGCTATTGCGGGTATGATGTTACCGGCCATAGCTTTGATATCAAACTGTGTCATAACCGGCATATGAAAGACACACATTCGGATGTTAGCCGCAGCGGCCACAAACTCCATGCTGGCTTGCTCATCCTAATTAATAAAGGCAAGCTGACAAATAGAACAGAAATACTTGGACACCACACGCGCCTAAAATTTCTAAATTCTAATTTTTACCTTGTCCCAAATAAGCGTAGCATTATCCTCCTCATCTTCTAGCTTTTGCTTCAACACTTTCACACTGTTGAGAAAAACTTGACACCATTCAACCAACGACAACTGTCGCTGATCTCTTAAAGTACCAGACGACGTAGAAATAGTAACTAAAAATAAATGATTCTTTTTAATAATCAGCCTATACTACTAAAAGTAATGAAATAAAAATTCATAATATATTTCGATTGAAAATTGTGCAACAATAAAAGTCAGAATACTTTTAGAAGCCTGGTCAATATTCTCCTGTGTGACAGGTAAGGGCTGCTTTCTGCCTTCTCGCTTCCATAGGACACTCATCTTGAGCAGAGCTTGAACATCTTCATTAAAAAGACGGTTCAACAGTTTACTTCCATCGTAGTTGACATTTTTTGCCCATTGTCGAGTGGACAAGCGATTGGGTAAGGAATCTGAGCTGGATTCTCCTAAAAGGTTGAAACAATGATTTATTGTATAAGACAGCTTGAGCATGTCAGTCATTCATAGAAGTCCAACCTAACATTCTCCCGCTTCTAATAACTATGAAATGAAACAACAGACCATTATTAGTTTGATTGTTAGCAGCAACTAATTCTGGATCTGCTGAATCTGGGGCAACATCTTGATCCGGGTCTTCTTCTCCAAATAACTGACTAAAGTTAAGATAAATGCTAACTAACGTTGGAATAGGAAGAGAACTGACTCTGGAAATACATAGATAGATGAAATTTGAAAGAATTACTTGAATAAATATTTGGCCCAGATAATACAGTGAATAGGCTCAGAAGGAGTATTACGAATTGTACAAGCGGGATAAGACTTAGC
The DNA here is from genome assembly GCA_036784945.1 of Monocelis spectator. Taxonomy (NCBI): domain Eukaryota; kingdom Metazoa; phylum Platyhelminthes; order Proseriata; family Monocelididae; genus Monocelis; species Monocelis spectator. The sequence continues at coordinate 6,785 of JAYMFX010134434.1, read as the reverse complement.
AGTTGCTTTGGGGGAGCACTCATAGCACTGACTCACACCGCGGATGATTGGTTCAACTTGACCTACATAGCCAGATGACCCACTTTCAATGAGAGGTATTTTAGCGGCCAAACACATACGATTGACATGATTTCGGGCAGCTAAAATATAATTTATTTTTTTTAAAATTTTTATTACTCTTTCAGCAACTTTATTTTCAATAGTTTTAAAATGAAAAATAGTTAAAACATTTACACTACTTACCTTTATTATCAAGAGCGTTCAAAACAATGTCAAAGGTTTGAAAGAATGGAACATCATAGATGTCTCTAAAATTTAAATGATAATGATTTAACGACATAATTTCATAACAATTTAACTTAATTATGGATATGAAATATTGTTGTAACAAAAACATATTGTGTACCAACGACTTTAACAATAAGGCTAATAACCTATTATATGACCTATAGTAGACAATCAATCATATAGCTCTCTTAAATTGAAATGTAAAAAAGTTGTCATCATAAGTCATGATTAAGATTGAATATCCGCTCACTGTATAATACTGCCATGAATAGCTGTTATCTTAACATCTTCATTGAATTTAAGAGCACTCTCTCTTGCAACCTAAATATCACAAAATTAAACATTTTACATTCATTAAAAAAGCATGAGAAAATAATACAAATTTAATCATATTTTCAAAATGTAAAAAAACATGCTAAGGTTAATAAATTGATTTTAGTCTTATTCTAAATATAACAATAAAGCATTTAGTCTTCACTTATATACTTACACCAAATAAGTAAATGTATTTTTAATAACAAAAATGGTACTTAATGATACTCTACTTTGAAAATAATAAGCAAGTATATAAAAGGATTTTTTAAAAGCAATGATAAAATTATTAATAATTTTAATGACAAAAAAATAAAATCCTAACAAATGACACAAATTCTTTACCACAGCTTTTGATTTTCCAACATGTTCCCGCCTGAATAAAAATTGTCTGTTCAAATTGCTGACATCAATAGTGTCCAAGTCAATCTGAAAATGAAAATCCAGTTTTAAGCATTTAAGTCAAAATGATAATTAAAGCATTAAGATCATAAATGTGATACTCGTATGTATGATCTTAATTTGCTTTCAAAAAGGCAATATAATATCTTATGACATATTAGTATATCATTTAATTCTTTTTAAATAAAAAAAATGTCTAAATATTTTATACAATTAAAAAAAATCTTTGTGTGATGTAACCATATGCAAGGCGAACTTGTTTCTCCTCTATACACTATATAAATATTATATTGATCTATCCATGGACTTCATATTAATGAAAATTAAGGTATGGCCTTAAATGTTTTTAGTATATTATACTTAATCAAATGATAAAATTAAAAATGTGTGACAAAAAACTCCAAAGGATTTTAATTAAATTTTTGACCTTTCATCGTAATCATAATAATTATAAATGATAGGTTTTTAAATAACATTCATGGATATTCAAAATTACATAGAAATATAAAAGTTAGTATGTGAAAGCTACAGAAATTACAAAATCCTTTGATTTGATTGAGGGTTTCCTTCAGAATAATATGAAAATACATAGAAATATAAAAATTGAGAGAGGAATGATTAATCAGAGAAATGAAACCCTCAATCAATCGCGATAATGAATGGGCTTTTTAATTTCGATAGTTCCTACATTATGCCTTATATACCTCTAATTTTTATATTGCTATGTATTTTTATATTATTCTGAATGAAACCCTCAATCAAATTGATGGACTTTCATAGCTTTCACATGCTAATTTTTATATTTCTATGTAATTATCATATATATTTTAGAAGTAATTTTGAATATCCATGAATGTTATTTAAAAACCTATCATTTATAATTATTATGATTACGACGAAAGGTCGAAAATTTAATTAAAATCCCTTGGAGCTTTTTGTAGCACATTTTTAATTTTATCATTTAACTATTTCCAAACATCCCACAACTATATTAAATCTTATATATTATACATGATTGACTGGCATTACAAAATGCTACCTAGTAGATTAATGTAAAATCTGCAGGAAGATTGTAAACACCTTGTACATTTACTTTTTAGCTTGAAATCTTTTAGCTAATCATCTCATGGGATTTTAACTAATGTATGGATCAGTGACAATCAGCAATATATAAAAGTAATTAACTACAAATTGACATATTAGGATGACAATTGATTTACCTAAGTTCACTCAGGTATGAACTCACCTATTCCCATCATATATTCATACTATGTATTACAATCAGTTAAACTTCACAAATAGGTATAGATACTTAAAGCAAAGTGAAAGTTTATCAGTGTGCAGTTTACTTTAATAGCTTCATTTAGTTGAGTTTTTTTACTGAGTAATATTTTTATTTTTTTATTACTCTATTTGTAGCATAGTCTCTAATTTCTTGAGACATGTTCATTATGCAGGTAAAGCTATAAAATGGTACAAAAAATAGTGGTTGCTGTTTGGTTAAACAAATGTATTGTGTTGTTTAATGGACATATTGCATGAACATACTCACACATGTCAATGTAAAATTCATTGAGAAAAACATAATTTTAGAAATTTATATATATGAAGCATGTATATATTATCCAAATTATATAACAATAAGTATATCATTGATTCATTGCTGAAAAACTTAACATTTATATACAAATATATTTCTCATGTAAAGACAATAATTAACATGCTGTTTAAATATTTTAGTAACTAATTTTTTGTATAAAATAAAAATTTAGTTATAGTCTAACTCTTTATGAATATAAAAATACATTGAATCCAAATTGGAATCTTTAAATGTTTTATGAGTAAAAAATTAAATATTAGACATAATAAATGAAAATAACATATTTATGAATCTGTCGGCTCACTATCGTAATTTTTAGAAAATCACTTATGACTAAATTCTTCAACAATTCACATCCAATGCCTCCAGCTCCAACAACTAAGATATTTTTGTCACTGTAATCCGATAACATTGCTAATCCCGCTCTTTTAAAAAATGGACATTGAAATATTGTTTGTCATGATTAGAACAAACAAATAATTAATTAACTGAAATTTTAAAATTTATTTTTATATTGGAATTTATAATAAAGATATAATCACATTATCTTTGTAAATAGCCTAGAATTTGCAACATTATTATATAAGGCCCATTATGAAATCTGTATATTAGTTTTATTGTCAATTATAACAATGTAACTGAAATTATAATTAAGTTTACACTATTTGATCTAATCAGTCTATAATTATTTTTCTATTCTAAATGTATTCAAAGTCAATAAAAAATTTTTGCCCGCAACTATCAAACAAAACCGCAACTCTTGGAGGGAATGACAATCCTTAATATCTTTAAGAGCCAATGTTTCCTCATATACTGTTTATAGGTCAGATAAATTTTGTTTTTTAAGTGTTAATTTTTAATTTAATGTTTATTTGCTTTATGTGTATGTTGTAATTATATGCATATTTGTTGTTCACTTCTGATATATATAAATATAATGCTCATCATTAATAAAATAGAGTTTTATAAGTTCTTTTATCACATTATTATTGACTTTCAAAATTTTTATTTCATGAATTTAAGAAAGGAGATTTCCAATAATCTTTGACAATTTGAAATTGGATCATTTAAAATTTGCAGAAAATTAATGAAAGCTTAATAAATAACTTCATCAATTTTAAATTATAAAACTAAACAGCCATGAAATGAATTTTTCACAGCCATTTTTCATGACCAATAAATCATACTTTTTATACCTAATACTTTACTAAAATCTGGATAAATTCTTAGATTATCGTAGATTATATACATAGTTATATATTAATACGAAAGCTATATTGTTTAGTTTTTTTAAGAAAATTTATATTTAGGTTTTTATAGTTTGGAGACAAAAAAATCATTGCTGAACAAGCATTGATACTTTGTCTGAAACCTATAGAAAAACAGTATTGCTTGAATTTTAATTTATAATGATATTGTCAATTATTGTTCCATTTCCATAAACATTAATTTGATTATAAACATAAAGCTTGATTAATTTTATGAGCAGGCTTGATTTCTAATTGACTGTTAAAATGATCATCTAATTCTATGGAAATTTAGCATTTGTACTTTATACCACACTTCGAATTTACATTTATTTACATTGAAATTTACATTGAATTAGAGGATCACTTAACAGTCCTATCAACATTACATTCATATCTAGGAATATTTAGGAATATTTGAAAATAGAATGTTAATTATAAATTTATATTACTTTTTACTAAATGACATAAGAATACTATCTAATGATTGACAATAAAATTGTAAAAATTTTAAACAAATTATATTACTCCATATCTATGTTGCAATGTTAATTTCCGTGAAAATAATTTCTGATATTTCGTAATTGACCGTTAAAGTAACCCTCCAATTCTATGGAATTTTGTTTGCTAATGTATCATTCAATTAAGTCTATACTCAATCTTCCTTATCAAATTTATATTTAGTCAATGATTGAATAATAATTAATTGTCTATTTTGCATTAAAATCGTAAAATGTATAATTAAGAAAGTTGTATCTTAAAGGCCTAAAAGCCATTAATCTTTCAAAGCATATTTATAACAAATTTATTGCATCACAAATCTCTCAGACCAACCTTTAGTCATGCAACTTACTATTTTGAAATATTCTTGTATTGATAAAACAAAATTTACAAATTAGATTTATTTATAAATATTCCAGAATTTTTGATATTTGAACACCTAAACTAATTTTGACATAATTTCTAAAAAATATTTAAAAATGAATTTCCATGGTTGAAAATTACTGAAGTAAAGGAATTAAAGAATTAACTGTGATTTTAATTTTAACAGTTATATATTTTAATCACTGATGAAAACTCAACTAAAAATACAAGATATCATAATAATTAGTGTAAAATGAGAATATACTAATTGATAAAAACATCTTTGGTTTGCAAATTTTCAGACTTTGAATAAAATAAAATTCTGATGATTCAAACTTTTAATCAGAATCTCCTAACATTACTTTCTTTATCAAATTATCATTCTAATATTCGACAGAATTCTATGTATCTCAATTTGTGCTTGATAATAAATGTGCATAAATATCTTTTTTTTGTAAATATAGATATTGTATTTAGATATTATACACTTTTGTAATCTCTATACAAAATATTTCATTCCCGAGAATACATTTCTGGGATTTGAACTCTCGACCCCTGGATTTGTGGTCAGGCGTTCTAACCACTCGGCCAGCGATCTCTACAAAAGAATGACAATTTGAAAGCCTTCTTATACTGCGTGCTAATTTAACTGGATGCTGAATCAGACATAGAAATTACTTTTAGCTTTTAAGCAGTACTTTTAACTGAGTTCAAATCCAGGGGATGTACTCACGGGAATGAAATATTGCATAACGCTGTATAGAGATTACAAAAGTGTTCTACATTATCTTAATATATATGTTAAGGGCAGTGACACAGTGTATAGACATTATTTATAGTTGTTCCATTATTTTCATAATTCTAAGTAATATATCTCTATGTAATATATATTAATAGATTGCTTATTGATTATAACTCTGAACAGTATTTACTTTTTGATTAATTTAGGTGTGACTTTGATCTTCTCTTGTTCAGGTATGCCTTTGTTAAACATTTCAGTCGTTAATTTCATATAGATATGTAATATGTATATTATGAACCACTAGGTACAACATCATGTCAAACTATAGGTACAGAAAATCAAACTATTTTTCACGAATCGTTTTTTAAATTTTTTTTATTTAACGTGCGGGTTACAATGATCAATTTAGATTTTCGTTGCTTCAAAGCGAGACATAAAAAAAATATTGGCTGGTTAACTCCATTTACTGTGTTTATAAAGTTGACCAATTTCTGGGTTAGTGGAACACAGTGAACCAAAATGTTGCACAAGCTTGTGATTTTCTTTGTCTCGTTTCCTTTCTAAGCTTTTCTCCAAAACGTTAAGTCTGTATAATTAATGTGTTTAGCTATCTATTGACATTAAAAAATGCGCACTATTTTTATGAAACTAACGAAGGATATTCAATCGACGAACGATGACTTCGTTATGTCAAGAGAAGACGGCAGACATAATTTATTGATCAGATGCGGAAAATACAAAATTTGGAGATAGGAAAAACTGTCATTAAATAAATTTGCGTGGTGTAATTTTTTTAAATTAAGATTGTCACAAATTGTAATTATAATATTAATAAATATTGATAGATTCTGTTTCTCTCCTTTTATTTCTAGGATCAAGTCCATGCTTAAAAATCGATTATATTTATGTGAATAAGCAATGGGAGAATGAATTTCAATACGTTCCTTGTCAGCAGGAGACTGTCGCTATACATTATTATTTCAAAGACAATAAGCCCGCAAATTACATAAAATATCAAATTTTATGGCCAAACACTGGTAAGATAATATGTCCATTTAATACTTTTAAAATTATGAAACTATAGACAGTACAGGTTGATCCTTAAAAAGAGGTTTTTTGAATTTATATATTTCCTGTATACAAATTAAACTGATAGTTTAGAATCTCGCTACCAGGACAACATATTTAGCGTCCCGGTAGCGAGATTCTAAACTATCAGATATAGATATCTATTAAGAATTCCAGCCAGTCAGCAATAGGACTGTTAAGTGACCCTCCAATTCTATGGAAATTTAGACTTCTCTTGGATACTACATAATCTCTGTATGCT
>JAYMFX010134212.1:0-12347 GCA_036784945.1 Monocelis spectator | reverse complement strand
ATCATTTGATTGGCTCTCAGGATATGAGAATCTCTATGAGGAATTCCCTATCTCTAAACCAATAAGGCGCTCTCTTTTAGTCTCTATAGTGCACTATAGCAACGAATGCTTGGATCCAGTATTAAACGTTACCACTATTATAGCGCAGAAGTTTTTGTTTTTAACTTAATTTCAATAATAAGATACATATCTCTACATCAGAATTCAACAATGACTTGTATCTTTCGCTGATGTTATTTAAAGGCTGAAAATGGAATCTATTGCTGTCCATTACGCTTATTAGCTCAAGAAGTAGCGCAGAAAGCCAAAGCACTTGGTGTTGACTGTGACATGATAACTGGTGAGGCGACCAATCTTGCAAAACCTCCTGAAAAATCTCTTCATAAGGCGTGTACTGTTCAACTAGCTGATTTGGATAGGAATTATGATGTAGCTATCATTGATGAAATTCAGATGATCTCTGATCCACAAGTATGCATATAGTTTATATTATTTATCTTCGTTAAAATAGCATAACTCCTGTTCAGATTCATAATATAGCTATGATATAGAACTCAAGCAATCTCACCTTCAAGTATTTCGTTGTTATAACCATAGAGATCCATATAACCATAGATTATTACATCTCTATGGTTATAACACACTGCGAATATTTTAAATACGTATAAATATTCGATATTATAAATCAATTATTGTATAAAAAGGGATATAATCTAAATTGGTACAAGAATAATTTACAATATGTAAAAATGCTGTTAAGTCCATATACCTATAGAGAGAGAGATAATAAGAATTGAATAATATAATTCATTTAAACTTTCTATCTTTCTATCAAGGCAAGGATCAAAAATGTGTTATACCTATATATACCTCTGAATGTATATATGGTTGAACTACGTATTTTTTTATAATATATTGTTAAGATAAAAGAATTATTAAGGAAAATACGTTATGGACGACGTTTTTGCAGATCATAAATGTATATGATCATAAGTTCATGCCTATATAATATGAACTAAAAAGTCTTGCGCTCTTTTTATATAGAATGGATGGGCTTTTACTCGTGCCTTTCTTGGTCTAAATGCACGCACTTTGGAGGTGTGTGGTGATGAATGTGCATACCCATTAATATGCCGGCTTGCTGAAAAATGTGGCGAAACTGTGGAGAAGATAAAGCACATTCGACCACATCGACTTCAATATTTTACAATGCCCCTAGTTGCCAGAGGTAGACTAAGAAATGTGAAAGAGGGAGATTGCATTGTCTGCTTTTCAAAGCTTCGAGTAAAAACTGTGGCTCGACAAATTGAAGAGTCGGGTTTGAAAACTGCGACTATATATGGGTCACTTCCACCTGAAACTAAACAAAGTCAAATAGAAAACTTTAACTCAGAGGAAGGCGAGAAAAAAGTAAATAAATAAATCGATGATGGATAATTGTGGTATAATATTGTCTTTAACCCTATAATAGGCTATTTTACGCTTCGACATACCTGACCGACCGGGGGGTTATACCGACATACTTATAGTTTTCAACCTTCTGGGTGGCACAGGGCGTTTCTTCGATTTGCAGTATTTTGAAATCACCGCTATCGTTATTATCCTGAAGTAATTATTAAATAAATTTCAAAACAAATGTTTTTTAAAAAAACATGAAAAAATATATTTTAAACTAACGTCCTGACTATATATCATCGTCCGGATTTAATACCATATTGGGTTTAAAATGATGAATTTGGCGCTAAAACATGTAGAACCTTAAGCTCATGTTGTTCGATATTTTCATTTGACGATAACATCAAATTAGTGGTCTATACATTGTACTGTATTTTGAGGCAATAAATATTTTTGCATTTTGTCGACTTTAAAAATTTTATACTCACACAGGTATTAGTTGCCACTGATGCCATTGGAATGGGTCTAAATGCACAAATACAGCGTGTAATCTTTCATGACTTTTACAAACACAGTCGGAATAGATTTGGAGAACTGAATAGAAGAATATTGACACCTTTAGAGTTCCGTCAAATTTCAGGAAGAGCAGCCAGAGAGTTCTCAAGGTGAATAATATAGTCTTATCTATAAATTAACTCTTTCTAATTATACATAACTAAAAATCTTTCTATAAGGTAATTTACTTCAATGAATATAACTTGCTTGGTTTAATTGGCTGATTAACCTATTTCAGTCAGCGCTGCATTCTTATCATATAGAGCAATTTAGTTTAGTGATCTCTCTACCTGTAAAGAGAAATCTGTGTTTCGTACACGATCTGTCTTTTAGTACTTTTCACCTTCTTTATGTGGGGGGAAACACATTTTAGATATACCTGATATAGTCTAAAAGTTTAAATACATATTATATATCATTCACACTTTTGTAGATATGGTCAAGGATATGTTATGGCTGCATTTTCCAAACAGGTAGAATCGTTAAGACAATTGAAAGAGGCGGATGTTCCCAACTTACAAACCGCCGGACTAAGACCACCAGTGGAATGCATAACTTTGTTTTCCAGTGTCATGGAACAACTTTATCCAGACAAATCTCTACAATTTGATGAAATGCTAAATCTATACATCGACAAACTGAAAACTGATGAATCTCTCTATTTTTTGTGTACAATGGAGGACGTCAAAACACTATCACATGAACTAAAAGATATTCCACTAAAAATAGAAGATAGGTATGTATGAGTATTATAGATACCTATCTACACATTGACTCGATATTATCCAATGAACTTAACATGCATATTTTCGGCCCATTTGACTGACCCATTAAATTGCAAAGCTTTTAACTGTTAATTTCAAAATGGAACTGTAATCAATTCTATTGTATAGAATATAATGGACAATAAATTGAATTACTTCACATAATTTCTTCAATTGATTTCTCTAATAGGTACAATCTATGTTGCGCACCTATACAGTATACTTCTGATACTCAAAAGGAAATTCTAGTCAAGATGGCTCGACATTATTCTCAAGACAAGATTGTTTCAGCTGATTGGATCAGACACGAAATTCAATGGAATAAAGTGAGCTATTACCCATTATTATTTTGTAAACTAGATACGATTATTTTTCGGTTGGCGTTCATGATGGATTATTTTTAATGAATGAAAATGCAATGAAATATAGACGTCATCCATAGATAAATATGCTATGTTTTATAAGTAAAAAAATGTGTAAAAAAAATGTACCTATAGATCAATAGCGACTATATAATCACGGTGTAAATGAAATTTTAAAGAAAAAGTAAATTGTTTGATAATTATTGCGCTAAAGATTTCATATTTTCGCTCTTATGACAGTTTGCAGTAAAATAAAGTCGCTATTCCAAAGAGGTTAAAATGCTAAAAATATTTTGTATTGTTTGAACTCATTTAAAAACATTTTGTTGAATCTGAATTGTTTAAGATTGAGAGAATTAAAATTATCGAAATGACTCAATTGGATGTGTTTGAAGATATCTATGCTATATTATCGCTCTACAATTGGATGAATAACAAGTTCCCGTTGGTTTTTCCAGATGAGGAATCTGTCAACCAAATGAAGGTAATTATATATATAGTGTACAAACTTATACATTTATGGGATATGGCCGAGCAAAAATCGCATTTTTTCGTCGTTCTTCTTTTTCAGACATTTTAGCATCGATAATTTTAACTAGGGGTAACTCGTGACGAGAAGTTAAAATCCTTTGTTCATCTTAGTGTCCGGTTGCTAGGGAAGTGGCTATAGCCTAGCAACGCCATTATAAGCTCTTTCAGCGGTAAAGCGGTAAAATTTAAATGTTTAATATTCCTTAGAGCATTCGAGAGTACTTATGTAATTCCAATAAGCGCGTGCTAATATGAAATCATTTTATTATATAATAATTTGATAACATATGTTATCAAATTATTGGTCAAGTGACCCTATTCCTGCTATTTCAAGAGATTATCAAAAGTAAGTGAGTATTAAAGAGAGTAAGCGACTTCTCAGAAGTTACGTCATCGCTATATTGATAGGGCTCACCATTGATAGCTGCTTGAATTCGGTTGTGAGTTGGATGATTGCGTCATCCGAACATGAGTTGCAGTATATCTCGTCTCTCCCTCTCTAAGTGTTGCGCAATCATGATAGAGCTTCGAATGTTGATTAATATCTTCCAATATATACAGCCCTAATATATCTTTTAAATGTTTCAGGAACAAATAGCTCAGAAAATAACTCATGCCATGGATGGAATCAGTCAGTTACAAGATGTTCCATACCGTAATGAGTCCAGAAAAAGGAGTTTTGAGAAGATGCTGGAAGATACTGTAAAGTTCGAACCAGATAATCTTTTTGAAGAGTTTTCTTTATAGATTTTTAAAACAACAAATATATTTTCTTTATTTTCTGTGTTATATTTTGAACTCAATTTAATATCGGTATTTCTTAAATCAATTTCAAGAGGACTATACGTAATTATGGTAGTCCTCGCTGTCTATACTTAGTACTTATTGTATTTTTCTCGAATAATGACAAGGAAAAGTTTCTAATTTATCATCAACAAAATCTAGAGAATTTTGTTGATGAGATACAGTCATTTATTTGTCTCAAATATTTATAAATAAAAGTTATATAGTGTGGTAAATGAACAGATTTCATATGGTATACAATATTCATGTACATATTTTTCTATTGACATTATTTGAATCAATTACATTTTGGTAAGTATATTATATCGAATGCACGGATGGGACTTAAAATTATTCAGTCTATATACTTTATTATTACCCAAAATCAAATACCATGTATGATATGATATGATACGATAGGTATGATATATCATATCATCATATCATTTAACGGATGGGACTTTTAAAACTAATTTTAAGGAGAAATACCTATTCAAATGACTCAAAATATTCCTAAAATATAGAAGACTCTAACTATATACAGCACGAGGACTACGTGAATATAGATATTCACGTTCTAGTCCTCGACATAGCATAAGATAGTTTTAAACCAACTATCTCAAGCCCGGGAATGCGGAACAAATTGCGAGTTTCAACTCTATTTATGTATAAATTAAGTTCTAAGGGCTCCCAAATCCCCTCTTAATAAAAACACCCATTAGGTTAGAAATATTTTATAACAAAATATACTCTGCCAAAAATAAAACAGGTAGGTCTGTATGGGAGTATGGGGAGTTAGTGCCTCAGATAGGGTATAACATATCTGAGGCACTATCTACAGATATAGATATAACATATCATACCTCAGTCAATGGTATAACATATTGAATTTATCGAAAAGGATAACCTCTTCACATAATATCAATACTACTTAAAAGATTTTAAAAATTCTATCAAATAATATTGGAGAATATTCTATCAGAGATTATTTATAATAAAACACCAAAAAATAGTATACCAAGACGCTTAGATTATACTTTAAATACACTAACTAATTCTAACTAATATACTCTAAGACAAGACGTATACCAATGTTAATTTTAAATGCAAGTTGTTTTGCTGACTTAATAAAATTTATTTGTTTATTTTGAATATAAACCGATAATTTGATATTTATTTACAGAAACAGCAGGAAGTATCTTTATAATGAATTTATAAATGTAAATGTAAATGTTATTCAAGTTTTCGAGCTTATACTGTACAGGGGCGCCGCCAGGATTTACCAGAGAGGGTCGTTTTCTTACGGAGCCCCACCCCTTTTCAAAATCAAAATGAGAATTAAATTAATTTTACAACTTTACCTTTATAATTATGTATATTGAATGTTAGTTAGTGTTTTTCATAAGTTAATATTATACAAATTATTATAGGCACCATGTTTTTGGGAATATAAATAGCGAAAACAATTAGACAGTACTGTTTTGTCATAAATATTAATAAGAAAAATGGGAATCTGAGTCATAAAATAATAATAAGTAATACCCTAACTAACATGGGGGCCTCCTTCAATGTGTGGCCCCTTCAGATTGGAAGGGATGCTGTTCAACCCAACGACCCCCCTGGCCCTGGCGATGCGCATGCTGTATTATATTTTCTTCAGTTATTATCGATATAGTTTGTTTTTTGTCTGTTCAGTCAATTATCCAATAATACATTTTTAAAAATTCTATTCCATACTAAATGACTTTAAATAATAAATGGTTGGGCTAGCCAATGAGAGATTTTTACCATATCCTAACACATTTTAAAATAAATAATAATTGGTTTATTCTCAATTATGTAAACTAACTATAGACAACCATAATAATATTTCATTCAAATATTTGGCCACAGCAGGATGATTTTTTATAAATAAATTGGCCTAACATTGTAATTATTTTTACAAAAAATGTTTACATATAACATTCTTTAGGTAGACTACAAAAATATTATAATTCTTATATCATTTTAAAGTGTTCATTTTTCATGAACAAAATTTTTTTTTGCCGTTAAAACACTCAACATGGAACATAACCTTACAGTATTAAATAATTAAATAAAAATACTTTATAAAAGTAGTTCTAAATAAATTGCATTCTACAAATTTTTATAACCCTTGCTATATCTATTACTTATTTCAGAACAAACATTATTTTACTTTGGGTTTGACATTGAAATTTGGTAATGATTATGTTTCTATGATCTCATTTTTCTTCATTTTTAGTTAACCTCATGGCCGAAAAGGGTACACATTTTACAGAAAGCAAGAAGGATTCATCAGCAGTAAAGTTAAATTTCATTATTTGCCAAATATTCTCATATTAAAAATAATTTAAACAACTTCTAATTTCATAGCTTTTCAACTTTGGTATTGGTATTGAATACACAATAATAATTAATTAGTTTATTTGAACATTTTTTTCATTCAAACATTGGTTAAGCTTTTGCAAGATTTTCTATTGATATTTTAGGACTATCAAGCAATCTTTCTTAAATCTGCAATTAATGGAAATGTATTTAAATTGCAAGAATGCATTAAAAAAGATTGCAAGATTAACTATCAATATGATAAAAAGGTAATAATAAAATATTCTGTGACTATAATAATGTTGTCATTTACTCTATATTTAGAGACATAAATTTATGAAGTAATCTGTTACTAATTTCATTGTTTTAAATTTTAGAATAATTCCACTGTTTTACACATTGTAGCTGAATCATCATTTAACCATGCTGCTAAACTTCTATTGAAGAGTGGAGCTGATCCAAATGTAAAAGATGATGTAAGTTTCATTTAGATTATTATTTTCAATTATAAAGATTATATTTTATTAGCTGATACAATTATATAACAATTATTGTGAGGCTGTAAAATATTTCAAACTTTAGATAAGATATTTGTTAAGGCAAATCAAATTTGAGTGATATTTATTGTAAGTTGATACCTCAACACTCTACAGTATTTTTATCTTCTTCATTACTTATTCTTTATAACTTTTTAGTCTGGTTGTTCACCTGTAATTACTGCTATAAGAAAGGGTAACCTGGAAATTTTCACACTTATGCTAGAATTCAATGCTGATTTGACGACTTCCGATATTGTAAGATTTCTGCTAAATTTATTTAGAGCATTTCTAAAGATTGACGATTTTATTCATTTTATTTGTTTTAGAAAGAACGAACTGCGTTCTCTTATGCTTGTGAAAGTAATCAATTGGATATCATAAAAATATTTTTTAAAAGGAAAAACTTTGACTTTGAAAAGCCTAATAAAGTTAGTCAAAACTATATCATTCATCATTCATTACAAACATAATTGCTTCTTTTGACAATCGTCAGAGGAGTTTAAATGTGAATCGACAAATATAGTAGACGATAGTATTCTTCTATGGTGATGTGAATATCAATAGTTTAATCATTTTTCCTAAAATTCCTTTTTCTAAAATGTACTTTTGTTAAACAGTAATTGTTTTTTTTGTATGTTTTTCGAGTCATTCCATTGTTTATTCTATGCTGCGTGTTAGTTTTGTAATTTAAAATGGTTATTATTTATTTTTATATTTTAGAATGGACGAACACCTTTTTCTTATGCTTGTCAATATTCATCTCCTGATATTGTACACTTTTTATTAGAAAAGGGTTTACAAGCTTCAAAACCCGACTCTGTAAGTGATATAGGTAATCTATAATAAAAATTGCCATTATTGATAAAAAAAGACTTTAGGTAGTGATATTTATAGTACCTATCATTTCAATTATTAAATTGATGTTGCATAAACTCATTCACATGAGTTATAAATTATAATAATTAAATACATGTATGATTTAAAGCTATGCGGAAATAACGCTAAAAAATCGACTCACTAATGCAAAGGGTCAGAAAATGTCCTTGAAATGAAAGGGGGAAAGATGGAGAACTCAAACGGATTCAGCCTACCTACCTTCAGAAGGTGAAAGCATAACGGCATATAAAACAGAGAAGAGAGTAAAGAGAGATTGAACATCTGGAGGACTAAGATAATGCACGGTCAGTTCGTCAGACAGACAAGAGAGGTCACATCAGATGACCAACGGCTACATGGCTTCAAAAGGGAGAGCTTAAGAAGGAAATGGAAGCACTGATCCAAGCCAGTACAAATCCGGTGAAAGCTAAGATCTTCCGCATAAACAACATCTTCTTCCGAACTGTATAGAATGTGTAAGGATAGAGACGAATCAGTAGGCCATCATCTACTGAGTGAATGTAGCAAACTGGCAGGAACTGAATATAAAGTAAAACATTATCGAATCGCTAACATTTAGAGAAAATGGTACCAACATCAAAGTAAAAATACACCAGTCCTAGAAAATGACAGAATGAAGCTCCTATTGGAAGCTTCAGTATCCAAACGATTCAAGGAAGACAAGCTTGATCCATCTGTCCTGGGTTCTAGCATTTAACAAACAATCGGAATATGTTTGCCTCTGATTTGGCTGCTCGAACCAAAACCAAAGTCGAATGAGAAGCAGCATGCTAATGGAGTCATAAAATTTAGAATCATTTTCATTAATTCTCATTTTACAACTTTAACTAATTTGATATCACAATCCCAACAAAACTTTGTAATTTATTCTTGCAGTGCTGCCACACGCTGAGATATATATCTCATAGAGATATTTTGAAATTTTCTGAGATATTGAGATATTTTTCTGAGATATTGAAATCTCTGAGATATTTTCATGACAATGAGTAAAAACATTTGTGGGAGGAGAAGTCGGCAATTGGCAAGAAGTTGGCTGACAGCTTGCCAAAAATTCTTAGACTTAACTAATTAGCAGATGCTCTTATATATTTTATCTGTTTCCTTGGTAATAGGAAGCAGATAATTGTATTTTATTGTATTTTAAGTAATGCATCGTTGCAACTACTTTTGTAGTTTTTAATTAAATATAACTAAAACGTTATGCAGTGTAAATATTATTTCAATAAATAATGACTTAAAAAGTTTAATTAGCATTTTGAAATTTATAAATCTAATCTGTATGATATTTAAAATAAGTAAATATGAACCTGAGATATTTTTGAAGATCTGAGATATTGTTTTGATTTTGGTGAGTGGCAGCACTGTTCTTGTAATACATAATATATAGGCAAACATTAGACACATTCTTATTTTAGGACAATAAACCTCCTAGTGATTATGCTAAAGAAAATGAACATTATTCAGGAATTATTGGAGACCTATTGTACTACACTAGTAAAGCGAGAATGGTAAGAATAATCGATATTTCTCAAAATTGAAAAATCAAAAAGTTTCTCATTTAATAAACTAACAAGAATGTATACATCGGATGATGATCCGAAAGTAACACAAAATTGTTTTAAAGCAGATATTTTGATGAAATTTTGTGATTATATATGCCAAAGATCATAATTATTGATTGTGCAAAATTTCCTTGTTTTCATCCCTTTTGTTAAATTAAATCATTGTTTTTTCTTTAACTTCTATAGCTTCCTCTTCTCTTCGTGTCTTCTCTTAAATTGGTAAAGACAATTTCCTTTATAACTGATTTACCGTTACCAGAAGAGAAAAAGGATTTTCATGACTGTGCAATTGGTGATAATGGTAAGATGTAATACGCTATACGCTGAAATAGTGTGATGGATCATTTGATTGGCTCTCAGAATATAAGAACCAATATGGCGCTCTCAATCGCTGCTAAGATATAAATAGACTGTTACTATAGTAACGAATGCTTGTATTCAGTAGTGACGTCACCACTATTCTAGTGTATATATTCAAATGGAATATACACTCATTTAATTATTTAAGCAATATTGTTAGATTTCTTTTATATTTCTTGATATTACTAAACCTACAAACATTCTGTTAAGATTTGAGAGCAAAGGTATTTTAAGAAAACACTGTATTTTATCATCACAATCAAAGCAAGTTACTTCTATAAGCATTCCTGACAGTTTCTGCATTTCACAATTCGAAGGTTCTATATTATGCTTGAGAAGTAGTAGGTTAGGTTAAGTGTTTAATATATTAGATGATAAAATTTTTACTTTTTTATTGTGAAATGACTAAGTGTTATTTTTATTGAATTAAAGAATTTCAGAAACAGATAGATTTTCGTCGATCAAGATCAAAAGTTTATGATGATATTAAGTAAGCAGATATTCTTTTTTTTAGTGTATCATTGTTATGGTTTAGTTTTTAATATAAACAAATGAAATAAGAATAAATGTTTGTGGTTTGAGATAAATAGTATCCTACATACAGCTCTACAAAAATCTTAATAATCTATTTAGAAGGGAACAATAAAACGAAAGGATTGTGGCGAATAAACAGAAGAATCTACTCCTTGATAAACATAGGTTTTAAGACGAAGAATATGTTCGTAGCATTTATTAAAAGTTGTTATCTTTAAAGCTTTAGTGAATAATAGTCAATTTGTATCACACTGTTGACTTTTTCATTTTGGTTTAAAACAAGGAGGAAGATATCTCTATATCCGACTGATGATGCCTAATAAGGAGGTTGAAACAGTCTTATCGGGTTGAAATACTTCTTTGAAACACTACTTGATGAGTTAAGTAGTGTATATAAATCATGACGATTATTTATTATTGCACTTTAATAGATAATTGGTTTTTATCAAATATATTTATCATGAAGAAAATGAGAATAAATGATTGTGATTTGATAATCTATTTAAAGGGGGTCTCTCTAGAGAGATATGAAAAATCGCCCATTTTAAACCACCCTATATATTGCCATAGGCTTAGATTATCTTGAATGTCGTACTTTTTGTTTGTATATTGTTTGTAAAATTGTCATATTTCTTTCTATAGGTATTTCCTGAAATGCAACATATGGTGCGACAAAGCATCAAAAGTCATTAAAGAACTGTTAGAAAATCTATCAAACAGTTTCTGGGGAAAAGTATCCTGTTTAATATGGACTCTACCCTTTAACTTTGAAAAGGTAATTGCATAGAATATCTTTTCTGTCCTCCATGAATTCCTAAAGTCATCGACAAAACTACTCGACCACTTTCTGACGAAACACAAAGACAAATCTGAATCATTTAAACAAATTTTGAATTAAATATTTAGGTTATATAGGCTTATTTTAATTGATTGGAAAGTACAATTTGATAATATCACCATATCAAAGCACACAAAATTATTTGACGGATTTTCCAGGAATCTTTAAGTATAAGTAAGTAAGTAATCGACTTTATTAACTCTAATTTACACCTCATCTATATCAGTCTCATCGAGAATCTGTGGGCGGCCATATTAAATAAAAAAATCTCAACTTTCAATGAAGGCTTTTTGTCTTTATTTTAGAAAGAAAGTGAGCAAATGAATGCAGTGAGATTGATTGCAGTTCATGTACTCTGTCTCATGCACTGTGGATTACCGATACACCACCTGACAATACAGCTACAGCATTTAAATATTCAATTAGATGTTGTGCAAGACATATTTCAGAAGATTCAATTTGCTTATAAGGAATTTGAGCAAAACAATCATTTGCAAGTAAAAACCTTTTGTAAAATAGTGACATTAAAATGAAATACTTTTCTTTTCTTTAAGATTTATTTCTTAATTTTTAAACTTTGCAGTTGAGCCTCAAACTTTTACAATGCATGGAAATAAATTTCATTTAAAATTAGTTCCAATGAATATCCATCAATCATAAACAGAGAGAGAGAGAGGAAGGATTGTCTACTAGAAAATACAAACACTATACAGCAAGTAGACTCGAGTTAGAGAGAGAGAGAAAGGGTTGTCTACTAGAAAATACAAACACTATACAGCAAGTAGACTCGAGTTAGAGAGAAAGAGAGAGAGAAGGGATTGTCTACTAGAAAATACAAACACTATACACAGCAAGTAGACTCGAGTTAGAGAGAGAGAGAA
>JAYMFX010134101.1:0-12350 GCA_036784945.1 Monocelis spectator | reverse complement strand
CATGAATTAGGGTCTATTGACCGAAATATTGCAACAATAATAAATCTTAACAGCAAGAGCTTTTGTTTTATTTTAATATCAATGTTTAATTTTACTTTTGGTTATCTTCAGTTTGCTTTTGGTGTAGTTGTTATATTTCCATTTTTACACAATTAAACCAATAAAATTTACTATTATCGGATCATCTACTAATTTATTGACTAATTTTCAATGAGTATGCTGCAATTGATTACAAATTTTCAATGAATCGATTTTACATATTTTTATCTATTTATAACAATTACTACTTTCAATAGTCAACAAAAATTGAAATAATTTTAAACCGCCACATTTAATCATGGGACACTGAACATCTTAGTGATTGAATTGTATGTCGTTTAGAAGGAAAAATTAAAACAGAAAGAGATTCACACATACTATACAAATATATTTACATTATAGGATAATACACTCATATAGTTTAATAACAAATTTCTATCATAAACTCATCATGAATGTCAACCATTATAACAGAACTAAATTAAAGAGACGGACTGCAAACAGAACAGATTATGTCATGTTATACCTAGAGAAAGCACTTGGTTATTTCCAACTGTGTCATTTTATGAAATCCGAAGAAGAGGGCCAGATGTCGTGGAAATTCTAAAATATAAATTGATTGACCAAAATGATTCGATGAGTCTTCTTTGAAAACAAAGAGAATGTAGAAGACATCCCCAAGAAGATAAATAAATTGTGTCTAGAAGGATATTTATAGTAATAAAATTATTTCTTTAGGGGAAAGAAAGCCAATGGATCGAGGATTTAATTCCCGTATCACAGGAATTGATACGAATTGAGGATAACTAAGTCCAGTTGAATCCTCGATCCAAAGCCAACTTCATTTATGAACACTTAACAGTTAACAAAATTAGGTGTATGCCTTTAATCCTCTTACTTTTTTAAATATCCACAGCCTAACAAATCGTGGACATGATACATGGTACCTAATGAAGCTTCTTTACCAAGATTTCTCGTTAACAATGTCTAAAATATTCAATCTATTTATTAGATAATCAGTGTAAAGAAACTACAAGTAAGTATGTAAGTATTGAAACAACTCACTGTAAGGAGAAGTTCCTTGAACTTGCTTCTCTTCAGCATCATCTTTATCCTGGCATTTCCCTTAGTGTATGCTTTCATAATGTAGCCTGCTATGGGAGTACTAACCCACCAGGATCCACTGTCACGAATAGTTAGTCCACCCAAGTGAACCAATTTTCTGATAAAAGTAAATAAAACAAGACACTTTATGAACCTACTTAATATGTTCATTGAACTTTATTTAGACATATGAAAGTATTATGAAAGGAGCTAACTTGATGTCTCCAGCGGAAAACTTATGAACCACTTGGCTTTTTTGAATGCTTAAACTTTCACATTCGTCAAGAACATAAGTGAGGAATTTTTCTACACAAGAGAAATATTATTTAATAGTTTCATTTCACAAATATCATTTTTCAAAATAATAATAAAACTTTTAAACATGAAGAGTAATTTTGGTCAAGGGCAAAGATTAAAAAATATTTTTGTACAAATTTTGGGACAGAGAATTTTATTTTATAACAACTATGTTGGCTCAAGTAATTTAAGCATAGAGAATAATGATGGTACAAGTTTCATGGTTTTGGATCAAGAATTCAATTAATGGTGTAATTCCATTTGATAATAAGGATCATTAGAAGTGACTGTTGAAAATTAAACTAATAGTAGTAATGAGTTTTCTTTTTGTAATTCAGAAATTTTATATATATTTATGTACATTACATATCATCAATTTTCTAAAATTGGTGACAAACATATCTAAACAAAGTCTGCTTGTGCAAAATAAAACACACAGACCAAAGTCAATTTTACCAGTGCTTTTCTCTCTATGCATGAAATACGCAAACAGAAAGTCCTCTATCCAAAGTTAGTTTTTATGATACAAAAAATGTGGATCACTCATTCTTTTCCAAATATTGCTAAAAGTGATTTCATTTAATCATACAAAACAGAATTGGTTGCTGGTTTATGCCATGTGAGGTTTTTTCAGTATAAAGTATTATTATATCCAGATGTGTTTACCATTATATAATATACTGACCTAGAAGATCAAGAGATATATCACTTTGAGTTGCATAGTCTACCATAACTTCTCTATAATCTTCTGTTTTCATGATTCCTACAGTATCATCAGTATCCCCACCTAATTTGATAAGCCGCATCTTATTTGAATTGCGCAGATCATTCTAAATAGATATTAACAGTCGTGTTAACATTAATCACAATTCATTTTAATAAATTGAAATTTGATCAGAAAAAAAACATAATATAGAACCAAATTATTAGAATAATTGAGCAAAAGGGATAGATTAGTTGATT
This sequence comes from Monocelis spectator, assembly GCA_036784945.1. Classification (NCBI taxonomy): domain Eukaryota; kingdom Metazoa; phylum Platyhelminthes; order Proseriata; family Monocelididae; genus Monocelis; species Monocelis spectator. The sequence continues at coordinate 9,947 of JAYMFX010134101.1, read as the reverse complement.
TTAGTAGCCCTTAACTAGATATTCCTTATTATAAGTAAATATTGTAGAAATATATTCATTACATTTTACAATTAAAAATTTAGCTTGCATTTTAATTCAAAGGAATCTATGGTTGAATATTATAATGTAATTAAAAATTGTACCAATTCATGATCAACCCGAGTTCTGTTACTGCATAAACTATACAATTGACTTTTTAAAAGCAGTGGTCGAACAAATTTTTGAAATTTGTTTTCAGGAAATGTTCTGTGAAGATAATTTAGAGCCTCTTTGACATTGTCTGAAAATAATTCAGGTTAAAATGTTAAATATGTTATATATAGTAGTTTATCATAATTCAAATATATACAAAACAATAGATCAAGTAAATAACATGTTTCTCAGGGACATTAATTGATTTCATAAGTTATGAACATACATTTCTTGATATTAGTAAATTTAAATAATTACTTTTATATCAACAAAAATCACATACCATAATGTAAAATAAATTCAGATTTGAAAAATTTATTTTGTAATTTTGGGTCATCCAAGTTTTTTTTTCTTTTCATCTAAACTTCTAATCTAAAATAAACAGTATACAAAATTAAATTTATCTTTGGTAAGTGATAATATGTCATTACTAATTTATGAAGTTCTAAACTAAACATGTTGATTTCTATATATTTTCAAATTCTTTTTCTTTCGGAAAGAAAATTTTAATAATTTCTATTTTAAATAAATAAGAAGAATATTTACATTATAATTTTAAAATTATCAAGTAAGCTATACAAAATAAATTTGTGAAATTTGACGGATCTACTTTGTCTTCATCAATGGTATTAGATGTTTGTTTGTTTTTAATCCCACCAACAACCTGGGAAAATAAAGACGATAAGAAGATAATATTGTTCTTCCAGTTGGCACACCATGGAGTGTCAAGAGAAAAAAGTGAGAAGTAACAGGAAAACTGAGTTGAGTTAAGATCAATAAGATCAATTCATTACATACAGTGCACTCTATTTAATTGGACACATTTGGTTTAGCATACAAATTCTCTACACAAATGGAATATCCAAGTTGATGATTATTAAAAACATCTACATTATCCATTATTTTTCTTACAGTCTGATGGTGAAATTCACAGAGTTATACCTCAAAATAAGATATATGCACAGAGTTACATCTATTCCCGGTCTGATGGTGAAATTCACAGAGTTATACCTCAAAATAAGATATATGCACAGGGTTATAATAAGATATCTATGCTTAAACGCAAATAGGAGATGGAATTATAAGATATCTATGGATATATGTGATTGTTGAAATAGATGACGCAATCTTAACATGTGATAATAGTAATAAACAAATTAGCAACATATAGTTTTTTATAGTTTTTAATATTTTAAAAATCAAAACTCAAAACTCTTCACGCATTTTTTAAGCCAAATAATACCAATTTTTTTACCTAATAATTAATCAATAGTAGTGAAAACTGTGTTTATATATTACCTTCTAGGATTTATTCCTGAATAATTATCGATAAATGCTCATTTAAAATCTTTAATGTTAGTGTTTTTGTTTAAACAAACTAATATTATTATTGGCGCTGTTCTCGCATTATCATAATGGTATTTTATTTCATAATATATTAAATTTTTGTGTGTTATTCCTATTTGTCGCATAATCTAATGAAATCACACATACTTTGAAAACATATATTGAGCTTACATGCCCGTATGCAGGGGGGATGTGAGGGGAGCATATGCACCCCCCTAAATTGTTGAAAAGGTCCATATTTATACTACACAGTACACATACAGCATACACTAGATAAAACAACCTTGTATAGAATGGGCATATAAAAGTAGCATTCCTAGTCCACATTTTAAATTTCGCACCTGGCTTATATGTAATGCTCATGAATACCTTAAGATTTTTAATTATAAAGTTTGTTACACACAAATATGAGTCAAAATAACTTTACTTAAGGACAGCTGCACACTGGATATATCCAGATAAATTAATAGAAAATGAAATGTAGATGTCATATCATATTATAATGTTTCTTATTATTATATACTTTTAAATCACCTTGAATTTAAGTTAATTAATGAAAAGATGGTGGTATGTCCTGATTAAGTTAATTTGTTATCTTTGTTTTGCACACAGGCAAAGAAATTAGCTACATTGCTGGAAGTTATTCCCGCATAAATAACCTCTCATGCTCAGTAAACAAATAAGCCACTCAAAACATCTTAATAGACAAAAGATGACTTAAGGAGCTTGTGCTGCACAATCAATTACCAAGTTCAACCTCAAGGGTTACTTAACCACAGTCAGCTTGTATCAATGACTGCTGGCAATTGCACAGCAATGATGGTTCCTAACAACATTCCATTTGTTAACCAATGATACAACAACTCATGTTCATTAATATTATATGCACAAGATGCTACTGGTCAGAAGATTACCACATATTCCTTCTATTTTTGTATTTTAATAAAATGTATGTTATAAATTTTCAATGCTAAAATATGATATTACTAACAAATTTATTTATTTATTGTCCTAGAGTATTGAATAACTCATACTAGGTGTAATAATTCGAAATAATTAAAAATGTCAACCCATATTGACAAATGGGTCCATCAAGTTATAGATGGAAATACTCAAATATGATTGTTTGTTTGCATGAATTGATGTCAACTTATAAAATGTTGATGGTAAATTGGACATTCTGATTAGTTAATCTCATAACTTGATGTCTAACCATGTTGACAAGTGGGTCAGTCAAGCTGTAATTTTATGTTCTTATTTACAGTGTATATTACACTGCAAATTAAAAATGTTCAACCAACCACATTGATAAATGGGTCAATCAAGTTACTGACAAAAATACTCAAATGTAATCTCATAACTTGATTTCCAACAATATTAACAAGTGGGTTAATCAAGCTACACATTTTTTTGGTGTAACTTGACATTTATTTTGCAGTTCAACTTGATTTTTAGATTAAATTTCTGATGACCTGTTTGGAGTAATAACATTTAAAATGTTTTGATATATGTATAAGATTCTCCTGTAATTATTTAATGCTTAATTTTACTTCAGGTCTGGAAATATGTTGCTCAAATTGCTTTATCCACAGCACGTGTGGTAGGTCGTGCTTTCTATCGAGCTGTTCAAGAGGAGTATGTTGCCAGTCAGCAAGCTGCTAAAAGTAGAGGAAATACAAGGCAAGCAAAGGTTTGTTGTTTTTATTATTCTAAAAAGTTTGTTAAATAATTATATTTCTCCAATTTTATAATAACTTTCAAGTATAAATTGGCAAGTTATTATGCAAGGCTAAATCACAATTACAGATGGATTAATAGGTCTGTGTATTATAAAGTTTAGATATATATATATGTATGCATGCAAAATTATATCAATTTTGATGAAATAGGAAATTATGCAAAAATGTATTTCTAACCTTTATTTAATTTAAAAGTTGGACTTTCTAATAATCATGCGATGAAATTTCATTGCACCATACAAAGCTAATTTTGTTATAAATAAATTGTGTCTTTGGATTAAACCAGCTACAAAATTGGTCCTCCTGGTTACTCTTTGTCAATGATGATGTCACTAATAAATAATAGTCCCGAAATACTATTCATTTATTTGTTTTTTAAGAGATTAATGATTATTATGTTATCTTTCTATATAATAGTTCTTTCAGTAGGTATAATAATTCGAAATCATTGTTTAACAATATTTTCACAGGTAATTTTGAAATTCTTATTCATAGGCTAGTGCTGGTGCCGACACTATCAGTGGTATGAGTCTTCAGGAAGCCAAATTGATTCTCAATGTCAAAGATGTTACAGATACTGAAGCTATTCAGAAGAACTATGACCATTTATTTAATTGCAACAGTAAATCTAAAGGTGGCTCCTTATACATCCAGTCTAAAGTAAGCAATTATCCATTCTTGTTTACATTACAATAATTTTATTCCATTCGGAGAAATATACAGTATATATAATTTGTTGCATCTGAAAAACTTTATGAAAACCCATAATTTTAATTACGGCAAGCAAATCCCTGAAACTAGCTAGATTTCTTTTTAAAATAATTTATCTTGAGGATTATGTCATAAAATGTCCTAGGCATTTAAAGATTACAAATCATGGATGCATTTCAGTTTCAAATCTTTAATTCACTCAATTTATTTGAATTTCTCATTATACGTTTTAGTATTATTATTAGTTTAATAGCAATGGAATGTGTCATCTAGTGTTGATCTTTTTGTTTAAATGTTTATTTCATTAATGAGCTAAGATAATTTTTATAGACAAAATTTTCATTAGTCATATAAGATTTTTGTTATAAATATACTTAACCTGACTACGTGAGTAAGGCAACTTAATTATGTTTCGGTAACTAAATTTCCTCACCTATCTAGATTCAATACAAATATTTTATCAGTCTGCCTAATGTGTCGTACATAATACCTCGGTTTGATAACACTAACTTATGAAAGAATTCTATTGTTTCTTTTTAATAATTGTTAGTCTTATTGATTTTAGGTATATCGTGCAAAAGAGCGGATAGACGAAGAAGTAACTCTTGCTAAAGAACAATCAAAAGAAGATTCGTGATATTATTAATCATATTGTCAATTATGTAGTACATAAATATATACTTAATTAGTTATTCATTCTTTGCTTTGACGTCATTTACTTGAAATAATTGCGCAATAAAATACTCATGCGCATAGTTTATTTAAACGGTTCATCTCTGCTGGATGTTCATTCAGCTGTCCGAATCAGAAAGAATAAAGAATTCAATTGTTATTTCTTATACTAATTCTTAAAGGCATTTTTGATTTTTTCGAATATGTGAAATGTATAGCGAGGGGTTCGCACTAATTTTTGAAAATTTATTTTATGGCGGTGTATCCATAGATATAAATACTTATATTGAAAGATGATGCCCATTGTTGCTTCTATTCCTATACTGTATATTATCTATGAGCGCATCACGTGCAGGAATGTTGGCAAAACATTCTACCGACTATGTTCTGGACGATGAATTAGTTATATATAAAATCTGTCATTCATGACATATTACTGAGATAGTTTTAACTTACTACTTCCTCTATGGTTTTAACATTATATTATGTAACATAAATATTATCACTTTGATATTCGTTTATATAAAATCTATGCTAATTGTTTTTACGTTATTCTTTATCGTTTGCTGTTTGCGCGTAATTTGAATATCTGAATTTTATTAATTAACGTAATTTATTCTTTTTATTCTTGCTCTTAACTCATATTCTGAATAGCTTTTTGTATCGTATTTAATATACCTCATTTGATATCATCGCTTATGCAAGCCACACATTTGTTAACATAATATTTTGATAAAATAATGCACAAACAAAGTGAGTGCATTGATATTTTTGGAATGCATGAGTCCGTAGAATTATCCTTTTAAATCACGTCCAATATGCTCATTTAGAGAAAGGGATATTCTATGGAACTTTATACTTGGTTTGCTTTGCCAAAATCCAAATTATTTCCCTGCAACCTTTTTTTAAATATCTATTTAAATCACAACCTAAATGATTAAAAATTGAGTGCATTCGCAAAAATAATGCACTCAATTTTATTATAGCTAGATAGTAAAATATCTATGCTTGGAGTGCATTCGACAAATATAATTCATTGAAATTTGTATTACAGAGTGATTTAAAATATGAGAAGTCATTTGGGGGTCATACTAATTTTATGTAAAGCATAATCAAATTTTGACAAATTACATACAGGTGTGATATGCTGTATGCGGGTCACTTAGGAGGTATATATTTATAATGTTGTGGCCCACATTTTTTTTCTGTCAATATAGATATTCAGTTGGTATATTATAGTAAAGTACAAGTAGAGTAAATTAATATTAGTTAAACAGCTCCTAATTCATTTTTTGAATATACCAAATAAACTATATAACTGAATCAAGAACTTCTCAAAATATGAGCATAAGACACATTTTGCAGAAAAAATATCAGAAATGAAGACTATTGAATGCCTTTTATAAAACTATTAAGAGAAGAATTGTCTATATAATAAGAATTAAATTATTAAACAAATATTCAGTAACATATTTCAAGATAATGTACAAATAATACTATAATACTATACTAATTTAAAAAATGTACAAATGGATAAATTTTTATTGTTTGTCAATCTCAGAATATACAGTTACTACAATGTTTTATTTATTTTAATTTTTGTTCACTGATTTGATTTTCATATTTGTATTAATACTAAACTCTTCTAATAAAGCTTGGTAAATTATTATGAGTTCTCAATTTTTGTTAAAACTTTTTGTGTTTAGCTCAGTCTACTCAATCAATATTTTGACTATTTCAATTCCAATTATGTGGTGCTACAGTGTCCTTGTACATATCATAATAGAGTAATAATACCAAGAGAGTTCACTCTCTAGAATACAGAAACGCATATCTCTGGTTTTGTCCTACCAACACGCACAATTTCCTATCTCCGCCATTATAAAAGCATCAATTACAAATTGATGTCACTTCTGAACGCTTAGTCTGATTTTAATACTTCTTATATCTTTAGAAAGTGCTCTTTTGGTATTATCTTACAGGAAAGAATTATTAAAATCAGACTAGGCATTCAAGAGTGACATTAATTTGTAATTGATGCTTTTATAATGGTGGAGATAGGAAATTGTGGGACAAAACCAGTGATATGCATTTCTGTATTTTAGAGAGTGAACACTCCTGATATTTTTACTATCTGCATATCATTGTTTTACACATGATTGAAATATTATCTAATAACTTTAAATTTAAATCTGTAAAATTTATTACACATTGCATATAAAAAATGTATATTCTTAATGTATTTTATTGTAGTAACATGTCAATGAAACAGACCAGATTTACTATTTCGGTTGAAGGCAATTTTGGTTCCTCTAAGGAATGGTTAATTGATCATTTGAAAAACTCTTTTCCACTTACTGGATTTGTTTCGGAACCATCTTCTGGCTATGAAATGTGGGATGATAAGGAAAACAGTTCAGTATGTCTATTTAAACAAAACACTTTATTTTTATTATTTTAAGTTATTGCATCTTCATTGAGACCTAATAGACTACAAAAATGAAACTTATTCACTCTCTGGTTTAACATAATTATTGATCTATGTATAATATGCTATAACTATGATCATTTGTTTTTTTGTAAACTTTGATACAGCCTATTATTGTTATCTTGTAATGATTAAAATAAAATTCCACCAATTCAATTTTAGTATCTTTCATTTAGATTTAGACTATTTTAATTATAAAATTTTCTAATTATGTGTTTACAATATTTGCAGCCCAAATGTGTGACTTTAAATTCTTTACAAAATGATCCTACAAGATGGTCTTATGCTTTCTATCACCGTTCTCAATTACAATACATGAAGATGCATGAAATTCGATGCAGGCTGCCCATACGCATACTGGATGGCTCTCTTCACACTTGTCAAGATGTGTTTATCAAGACTGCGCATCAATTGCATTATTTGACTAATGCTGAATATGAAATATTAAGAGAATGGTCATCATACCTCCAAACCCGTCCTGAAGTAAGAACACGTGTTTAAATTTCATCCACATACTATTAATGTGTATGTATGTGTTTATATTTCTTTAATCGACTGTCAAATGAAAATATTCAGGACCATTGGCAATGGGTCAGGATCTTCGATTGTTTGACTCTCAATCTTCGCTTTGTCTTTATTTTCTTGCCGGCATCCCTTACAATGCTGGCACTAAGCTCACTAAGAAGCCCTTTCACTATCTGCACTAATTGAACCTATTATTATCATCTTCTAATTCCAGACTGATTCAGAGTTCATTTCTGGAAGTTTGACAAAACTTAACATGAAGTGCCGAATACAAATTTTTGATATCATATACATATATGTAGGTCACATAGATTTTTAAATTTCAGCGATAACTTTGGGACTTCTTGTTGATATCCTATACCTAAAGCCTAGTAATATTTATCAGTAATTTCATTTTTAATGGAATGAAGTTAGAAAATTTATGAAAAAGTTAAGGTAAAAAAACATATGAATAAGTCTTACGAAGTTATTCAAATCGTTTGGATGATCAGATGCCTTGCGTAAGTTTTGTACTTGGTATTTTTGATTTCGGGAGCAGCGGTTTGGAAAGCTTCGCTAAAATAGAACCTATCTCCTCCCTGCAATAACATTATCTATTTGTTCTTTAAAGAAATGCGTCCAACCCTCCCTTACCCGATCCTGTAGTAAAGCTCCACCAGGTTGCTTTCTTGGCGGCCATATAATGTAGTCCAAAACGGCTGTACAATACATGCAGAGAGAGAGAGATTCAGCTTCAGTTGATCGAGATGAACTGAATTAACTTGAATGTCCCAGCGGACTTGACTGATTGTCACACGATTATTTGATCTTTTAAAGTACTTTTAATGAACTGTTTATTTTTTCAGGTGAAGGTCGATCTATTCATCTATCTCAAAAGTTCTATTGATCAAAGCTTAAGATATGCGGAATCTCAGTTAATTAATGACTCGTATTATGCCGAAAATAATAATGCTTTTCTATTGGCAGCATCACAAAGTAATTCCAATAAATTAATCGATGTTTTAAAACGTCTGCATTCCAATTATGAAGAATGGATGAAGAAGCAAAATAAGGTACACATTTATTTTAAAAGATTTTATAATGGAACACAGTATGTCACACTATATTATAAACAAAATTATCTTATCTAATTTGTTTCCATTATAATTAATGATAACCTAACTGTTATTCCTTGATTAGGGAATATGGGACACTCACCTCGTTATCATCATCTAACCTTTCAACCACTAAATTTTTAATTTCTTGACTTAACTTATATTACTTTGTTATGCTAAAATAGTTTTACAATTAACCCATAGGTAATTTTAATCGAGTGAGCAAAGCGTAATCTTTCCAAAGATGAGGGTGAGTCTCAAAAAGAAGAATCTAAAGTCTTCAGAAGAGACTATAGAAATTCGGCTATCTTTGAATTTGGTTTTTAGTGTCTTGATCATACATAAGATACAGATTTCAGTTATGGCAGAAAGAGAATATTGAAAGACTTAAACATTGAATTACAATATTAAAAATAGAAATAAAAAAATGTTAAACTATCTAATTCTTTCTCAATTACTAGCCTAGCTATTGGAATGGATATTGGAAACTTTTTTATGTGAACCCGATGTTGAGATTATATTTATTGCTGAATTATATAACATATAATATATATTCTTTTTAGAAATATTTGGATGAAGGTGAACACAAATCTATTCTTCTTCTGGACGATTCTGTTGATCGTTCGATTTTAAAAGAACAAATTTCAAGATCGGTTTTATGTGGATTTAATGCTGTTATTTAATTGAAATAGGTTTGCGCTAAATTTGTCAGTACTTGTGAATGCAAATTAACATTCTGTAAATAATGATTTATTGTACAACATGTTATATTTATTAAATGCTGTTTATTTTAAATTTCACTTTAAAGTTTTGTTGTATACACTTTTACAATCATTTCATATCTAAAACAATCGAGAAATACCTATTTGTTCTATGTTTGCTTCTAAAACAACATTTTTAACACTAAAAAATGATCTTCTATAATTTTGTTATATTTACCTTATAAAATATGTACTAATTTTGCTTAGTTCTATATTTTTGAATTAATTTAGCATTTATCATATTGTTTACCTTTTAAAAGCGGCAACGAATGATCTGGTCATCAAGATACATTTAGCTATGTGTGTATGGCGGCCGAAATGGATCATAGTGGATATGTGTATGGATATGTGGATATGTCAAAAGTGGATATGTGGATACGTAGATGGAAAAAATGAATATTTAATTATTATTATTAAT
>JAYMFX010133990.1:0-12357 GCA_036784945.1 Monocelis spectator | reverse complement strand
AAGAGAATTTTTAACAATCTATTTTGTGTTTTCTGTAATTGAGTTATCCATTTATTGTGATTTTTTGCGTACAATTCTATTCCATAGTTAATTATTGAAAGGGATAAGGCTTTGTATACAGCCACACAAGTAGGACGGTGTTGCAATATGAAAAATCGATATCATACGGCATAATATTATCTACTCTTAAGCAGTTTTTTTGCTCACAATTTTTGCTACGCGCATAATAATTTAATTAAAATAAGGAGACATCAAAATAAAGTCCAATTATGTTTTGTAGATATTCTGTCAATGTTTTATCAACAATAATTTTGTTGTCTCCCCTTTTTAATTAAATAAATTATTATGCGCGTACCAAAAAATAGTTCCATTCAAAAAACAAAATCACATCTGAATTGTTTACAACCCAAGGTCTAATTTTTTATTTTGTATAGTTTCAAAAAATAAATGTACATGTAAATATAAGTCAATAAAGTATATTTTAATTTAAATGATTATATTGCACTTCATTAAAGCAACTAACAGAATTAGGTTTCAAAATTATAATGGCAGAGAATTAAGAAACAACTCAAACCTAAACAGCAGCTAAAGTATATCAAAAAATACAAGTTTCTTCGTTACACCCTACACCAACATAATCTCACCAGATTATTGGCATTTGAAGAAGATGTCGATCATTTGGAAAGCGAGTATGCTCTAATAATTATACAAAATAGATACAAAAACTAGAAACAATTAAAAAAAAAACATTATCTAAACAATTATAATAACATATACTGTGACACTACACGATTATTAGGGCAGGATGGTCGTCTGATGATCTAACTAACTATATTAATAATAATAATAATAATAATAATTTATTTAGAAAGTAAAAAAACGTTAGTCAGTTAGGTATAGTACAAAGGAAATTACAAAAATTTAACATTTAAAACTTTCAAGGAGATCAAAGGCAGTAAAATGTACTGATCGATGTTGATCCCTATATTAATCTTTAACTCTTCAACATCATTTTTCAATAAATTAATTTGTTTGCATACTCATACTATTTTGGTCATTTAATCTCTTTTTTTCTCGCGCTATGTTTATTGTATTGTGCAAAAATATTATTAAATTTAAAGGGGTATTTTCGAGTAATTTCTGAATAAATTATTATACCAGATTATTATTATTAATATATTAGAAAATCCCTGCTGAAAATTCTTCCATTGATTTATGTGCACTCGTTATGACACCCTCAGCTTCAAGCGTCATTCTGGAATATAAGCATTCATTAAATTTGTTCTTAAGAAACACTTAATTCTGTTCCCAACTGAACTGGTTTTATTATTAATCCTTAGTAAATCCTGAAGATTACAATCCCACATTGATTTTTATTAATAAATAATTTCTAATTCTGTAGTAGTAGAAACTAAAAATTGTTAGTGAGTTCATTTAAAAATATTTTTAAAAAGAACAATTAAATTTGTGTTTTAGTGAGCCATAGAGTTTACTTTCACTCTTGGCGAACTTGAATTTCCTCACCCTGCCTCTCTGTGTTCTAAATAAAAATGGTATGAACATAAATTTAAGAAATTTATTTACGTTTATAATGCATAAGTATTGATCTGAGAAAACAGTTCATATGTAGATTTTAATATCATTACGTTTTGATATTATTATGATAAATTTAACTTAAAATAGTTAAAAGTAAATATGGAAGTTATAGTTCAAAGAATAGATTTCTCATTCTACTTATTTTTAATATTATATTTCAAAAAACAAAATTTCGTTCAAAGAGTATTTTCATCAATAATTAATTTTACATCCTTTATCTTTATACATTAAAAAAAAATATGATAAGTGCCTAAAATTATTTGTAAAATACTAGCCTATAGTGTAGTGTTTTGTATATGCTGGCAATTTGTCCAACTTTATTATTAACTTAAAATGAGCTGTTTATTAGTCATGGAACTCATAAATTGACAATCTGTCGTATTCATAAAGCACAGAATGAAGCTTTCTGGGATCAGGTCAAGTCTAGTCAACTTAGTAGTTGTTTATTTGATTTAATGCTGAACTAATGCACTATCTTGTAATCTTCAAAATAAATTTTTACATAGGGGCAGGATAAGAACTCAGTATTTTCTGATATTTACATGTAATTAATTAATAGACAAATATAGTTGATTAGGAGGAAACTTGACCCTCATTCTTTGTAATCAAAATAAATATAATTAGATCATTCTTATACCAAGTGTTAAAAAGCCCACCCAAGATTTAGAAAAATTCAATTTGGAAACTATGGTGTCATCCACAGACATGTTTATTTCTATGATTTGGTTGTAGTTTCTACAATTTTTAGTTTTCCTACAGAACATAATCAGAAATATTAATTGATAATTAATGATATTATAGGTATGTTTTCAAAATCCTTTGTTATGTTTATATTATAAATAAATAAAATTATTCAGTGTTACCTTACCACCTTACATTTTATTTGTTATTTAGTTAAATTTTCTACTTTTTTGTGTTAAATAATGACTGTAATATACTTATAACCATTCATTTTTAAAACTACAACATTTTATTCTATGGGATAAATAGATATGCATCCACAATGCCATACGCAGGATCTTTTTTCACACTGTTGTTGAAATGACATACTATAGGTATTTGACAATGTTTACATTCTTATTCATTCTGGATAAAGATAGCCATATGGCTGTATTGTATAAATAATAAAGTATCAAGTTGATGGTACATACAAAATATATAAGTGTTTATTAAAAGATTAGTTTAAAACAACTAACTAAAGTAGTTTAACATAAATAACACTGCCAATCAAACTTAATCAAGAAATCAAGGTTTTTATAATTTATTGTCATTACTTTAAATAAAGCTAGGAAAACTATTGGTATTGGGTCAAAATGGTGACATGAGTATTCAGCTAATTAAAAAAGTTTTAAATAAATTTTTAATATTTAATTATCATTTCATCATTATATTAATATGTAAAATATCAATGTTCATAGATCATAAGGGAGGTAATAGTTTAATTGATAAACTGAGTTTTACTTTGACCAAGTCTTGTAAATTTCCGTTTATGGATGGAAATCCATCTATTTGGGTCTATTTTTGGAGGTCTGGGAATTTGCAAAAATATGCATTAATACCAACACCCCATACCCTAAAATTTATGATTTCAACTTTATTTTGCTTCTTCTATTATTATATTTAGATGCATTCTAGGTAGTAAAACCTCAAATTTTTTGGCGCGAGCGCCGATTTATAGGATCACTTAGCCTTAGGAGCCATTAGTATACCTGAATTTGTCACAACCCTTTTTCCGTCTATCCAAAATAGTTTTGTTACCAGGCCTGTTTAACATTACAAATATTGTGTAAAAATTGTCATTGATTCCATCATGATAACTATTAAACCAACTAACCACCAATCATCCACTGAGAATAGAATAGAGCATAGATACTAAACACCCTTCACTATTTAAGCCAACAAGTTTTTAGCTATGGCATCATTTTGTTTCAATACATCTTTTAATATACATTTGCAAAGTCAACTTGTTGCTGTTTTGACCACAATTCAAGAATAATTGAGAACAAGTGAATAATTTACTGTTTCTTTAGGGCTTAATGCTGATTTAGTTTGACAGACATTTTGTATGACAATCTAATCAGTTTTATTAATTGATTTACATAATTTCAAGTAGATAATGAAATTTGGACAAAATTAAAATGCCTTAATATTTCTTGGGGGAAAATTTATGTATAACTATGGTTTTTACACTAGTGAATTAGATCTGAATTACATTTTTTCAGGTGTTAAAGTTTGTATCCATTTGCCTATGACTTATCATATGGATAAATAAGTAATTTTTGGAGGCATTATTCTATTGTATAATCCCAGTGGCAATTCTAATATGTTTGATTCTTTGTTCTCAAAACAAAAACATTCACTTATTGCATCTGTATAGCATTTTGTAAGAGTTTTCCAAAAATCTTATGAGTTCAAAATTTAAACTTGATTCAATGAAGCTACAAGACATGTTATGTCAAAAATAATTTATTTTACCAAAATCATGGCTGTATCATTCATTTATTCAAATGTGTATTTTGAAAAATACACACAATGAAGAAACCAGGGTTAACTTATTCGGTGGATAAACTCTTTGCTTTTCTCTCTGAAAATTTTGTAGATCAGGAAATAGCAAAAACTTGTTTTATATACTTATGGAAGTATTTAGGATGCAAAAAAATGCCATTTGTGTAGCCATTCAGTTAGTCTGCAAAATCGCTTGTTACATTTTCTTTATCCTACTGTAGTAAGTTAAATTACTAATTAGCAATATGTCTAGTTACATTAAAACAAATACACATATTTTATGTCTTATATAATGATGTTTATATAAGACATATCTTCAGTTAGATTATTTTAGATGAATTGATTCTGAACATTGTAATTTTATCATTTTCAGGCATCTGGTATTGTCACTCCTGATAGTATTGTGAAGAAGTTTGCTGATGAAATGAAGATTCAAAAGCAAATCACCTATATGATTGTTACTATTCATGACTGCAAGGAGCTTAAACTTATGAAAGAGCTGCCATGCAAAAAAGGTAAAATCATTGTTATTAGCATATTAGGTTTCTTGATGTCACAAATCCCACTTGATTATCAAATGAGATATTTCTCTTTAGTTTTCATCTCAGAATGACACTCAATAGTGTCTATCTACAAGGCTGCTGATATCTTTTATAAAATTTATAACTTTGATTTCCTTAGCTGTTGTAGGTCTATAACTGAAAAATCTATTGTACAATAAGAAAAGCAAGGAGAGATGTTAAAATTCCATATTAGTGTATGTATAATAACTATAAAACTAAATTATTTTTACATGCTGTTAGTTACTGTTAATTCTTTTTGTTCAATTTAGCTTTTAAATTCATTCAATCTCGTAGACATTTAATCTTATTCTTTCTCAAGATCAGTTCTTTTAAGGTTTGCGATGTTATTTTTGGTATCAACAGCCAGTCTTTGTTCTTAAAAACGTTCCTCAATTTCATTTTTTAATGGTGGCATTGTATTACTGGTTAGTTCTACCAGTGCGGTGTGTCCATCTTATTGTTCTCAATACGTTTGTATTACCTTTTACTGATTGATTATTGTTATTGCATACTATCGATAATGACTATTGCTCTATCTTCACATAATGTAGTCGCATTTTATATCTCTATCCAATTGTGACTAGCATCAACTAATATAAGCTCTATTGTACTGACAGGGTAGACTGATTTATCTTAAATCAATTGAAGTGTTCAACCTACTTGATCTATGCTTTTGATTATCATATCTTTATATGTGGATCGTTTGCATAGTGTCACGAATATTGATAAAATACACGTTTAAGTTATAGTTCCACAGTACACTGATTATTATAAAATCACCGCGACAATGTATTACAAAACTGTGTAGTCATAAGTGTCGAAATATATTGCATGCCTTGTTTTCTTATTTAAACTTGAAGTGTATGCTCTGTATCGATTCTGAATGCTTCGTTATGCTTAGTGTGTGTCTGACTTTATCTATAGCCATATATAGGCATGACGTTATTTGTTCGCTAACTATAGATAGCTTCCTTTACTATTATTCACTGTGTTGAGCTGATTCAATTTATTTAATACATCCGCCAATTGAAACCCATTCCTTATAAACTACGCGTTATTATTATATACTAGTATTCATAGCCGAGTAGTGAATATTATGGCATGCACTATCCTAGATAAGATATTTAAGGCAATTTTGACATTATTTTTTACATCTTACTATGGCGTTCAAAATGATATCTAAAAGTTCAATCTATCTTTGCTATGATTGCAAGTAAATAAATTGTAAATTAAAGGATTTAAATAGAAATAAATGAGAGCTAATTTCATTTCAGTCTGTAAATTAAGTAGGCTGAGGTCTGCAACCACTATTAACTAATTAGTTTTGTTTCTAATTTTTATGGTCTATAGTTTAATTTTTTTTAATGGAAATTATGCTTCGTATTTTTTTATTCAGGTGATGCTTATGATTTTGACGCCTTCTCTGAAGATGTTCAATCGTATACTGAGGGCTGCTATGCAATCGTTGATCACACACCCTTGAGCGATCCCAACAAAAATAAGCTCATTCTTATTGCCTGGTATATAAAATGGAGTTGATTTTTTACCTTATATCGCCTCATTCATAATATAGTACTAAAAATTAATGACGTATTCAAATGCAGTTAACTTGTTAAAATATGGTTGGATATTTTGCAACCAAACTAATCGAACTAATTTTTTAAATGTTATTTATCTTCATTGGTTAAGTGAGTATGTTTCTGAATTACCTTTTCATATTTCAGTCAAACTTTGTCACTGATCAAATAAGTCTACAATCCTGAGCTTTCAATAATCCCTGTCGCTTCTGGACTAATCTTTATACAATAATTCGCTATACTAGTATTTCTAGAGTTGACTTTTTCAGCCAAATCTTCCCTTTTCGATAAAGTTCGATTATGAATTTTAATACATAAAGTATCGACATAATTTTTATTGTTTTCTTTTTAGGATTCCCGACACCGCCAAAGTGAAATCTAAGATGTTGCTCGCATCTACTAAGGGTGAATTTCAGAAGAAGTTAGTTGGCTTGGCTGGGCACATGAATATCACTGGAAAGGAAGATTTTGGCAGAGGAGATGTTGATACTTACGTTTTAAGCCTTTCCTCTAGTCACTAAACAGTGGAGCCATCATGTGTGCAGTTATATTGTACAATGAGTGCTAAAAAATCTTTAAATTATATTCATCATAAGAACAAATTAGTGGATTTTTATTATTTAAATCGTGAATTCCAAATTTATGTGGCATTTTTTTAAATACAAAATTGTTATTTACTGACATTCCCTACACTAAAGCTAATTAGTATAACACTTATTTTTTCTTACTGAAATCATTGATCGTTTCATATTTACACTTTTTCAATAGCGTTAATTTTCTGTACTTGATGCCTGTGTTTTTTTGATTTCGAATACATTACTATTCTGTGAATGCAGTAACACTTTTTTCTTTCTGAAAGAATGACTATATTCTTGAAGCTGTAATCGATAATAGCCGCATGCTTTTATGGCAAAAAAGCCACCAATGTCGCGTATAAACGATATTATGTGGATTCGTTTGTTCTGTACTGATTAGCCGGCATAATTATATCATACATATTTGTTTTCCAAATGATAGGATAAATAAATTACTTAAACACACTGAAGACTAGATAAAAGAATACCCTATTTAATTTTCAGTTAATAATGAGAATTTCTGGACAACACGGATAAATGCACATATAGTACTGAGTACAAACTGGTGGTCTAAAGAGGGAGCGGCTGGGAATAATCTTATGGATTGTTTTTCATTTCTTGCCACAGGACCAAAAACCACATCTTTGGCATTTTGGTTCTCAAATAATATTTAATTTGATTGATTTCTGACTCATAGTCAATGCAGTAAGAAGATGATAACTGATAATGCTATTATTTGTACTACTTACATGCATGATATATAAATACTAGACACGGTAATATATCTTTATATTGATATCAATTCATAAACACTCACATTGTATCACCGTTTACTTGGGTCGCATTTCTATTTATCCTCATTTTCATCATCTTTTTTTCCTTTTAATGGAAGTCTCCTGTTTATCATCTCCATTTGTATTTTTGTGTATAACGTTTCATTTTTTTGTTGGCGATAAATTTCTTATATTTCTTTCTTTACTTTATTTCTGTTTTAAGTCGGGTGTTCTTGGGAAAAAACACGTTTTAAACATTGTTTAAAATTTGTAATCAGCTGACTGCATTTGACTGCTGATTGACGTTTTTTTTAGAAATTTTAACATTGTGTGAAACCTTTTCATTATGGAGTTAAATGATGAAAATGGATTTACTTATTCAGAAATGTGTTATTTTCAAACGCTATCTCAGAGCAATATATTTAATATCGCAATTTTGCCTTACTTACAAAAAGATTTAGATGTATTAAATCCAGATGTTTTGTCATGCCAAACAGAAAGAAATGAAGTTTTAATTGCATTTCTTAAGCCAAGTAAAAAACATCTCTTATAAATTTGATAATTTGATATTTTTTTTCATTTTATTTATATTTATGAAATATCAAGAAAAAATTTTAGTTATCTATTTAGAGCATGAAATTATCTACCAAATTTTATGTTAATAGTTTTATAATTTTGATTTTAACTTCACTGCAATGATTGAGTGTTGTATATCATTGCTTTATATCGATTTAATAATCCTTTTGGATTACATCATTGTACAAACATATATGCTAGATAGGGTGACATCTCTACTCAATCCAAGCATGAATTCAACTATAATTACAGTCTAATTTATTATATTTAGCAGTGACAAAATGAGAGTGCCTTATTGGTTTAAAGATAGAGCATTCCTACTAGTGAGATTCTTATATCCTAAGAGCCAATTAAATTATTGAGTTAATTAAGAAAAGCAAGAAATTTATAAACATTCATAATTTTGATCTTTTCTCCATACTTTTTATAATATTCTCTAGCATGCTGGTATACATATGTAACAATTTTATTATTTCAAACAGGTGAAGATAATTTAGCTGGGATACAAACATGCAGTCTGTACCAATTTAAAATTGAAGAAGATTGTGTAAAGCCAAGTGTCAAAACTTTAAACTTTGTCTACATTCCAGGTAATAGAAAATCTTATCAACTTCAATAGATTTGAGTTTAATCTATACTTAAAAGATCTCTTAAAAGAGATTTAAGGTATGCAAATAACAGCAAACCTAATAGAACTAACTATAAGGTTTGCTTTTTTGTTTTAAACCTAAATATTTTAAAATAACTTTAGGTACTGCTGAAATTGTCTGTCTAAATGGTTTCATGGACTATTCATCCAGAGAATTAGTGATTGGCATTGCTTTTACTACTAGTCAGGTAATTTCTCATCAACTACCATATATGCAAAGTGTCATGCAATTTTCATTTCAATCAAAATATTATCCAAAATTTGTATCAATTGAAAAGCAATATTATTCTTTCTGTTGATTAGCAATGCTCTATAGGTCTCCTTGATTCCTTTTCCATCTTCATAAGTATGAAAAATATCTAATGCCTTTTTTGTATTATTTTTTTTATTGATTTGAATATTTCCTCTTATATATAGTCAACACATTTTTATTATTATTTATAGAAAAATGAAATGAAGCAGTTTTTAAATATCTATCGTGGAATTTTCTCAAATGATTCTGATAAAATTAATAGGATAACAGGTAACTTTTGAAATTTAATACATAGATTTTCTAATAACAATTATTATAATTCTGAATATAAGGGGATTTAATGTTATTATTCCAATAGAAAAACTTTAGCCTGCCTGAGTTCTTGGCTTTTTATTTTTATATTTATATTACTTCTTTTTAGAATATTGTGTTACTCTGGAGTTAAATTATCTTCCTCTTCAACTCACAAATACTATGTGAGTATATGATAATCAAATTCTATCGCTTTGAATGGCAAATTTAGATTTATTAAGAATTTTGTATTGATATATGTATTACAAAATCTATAAATTGAGTTTATCTATGCTTCAGGTGCTATGAGGAGAACAAGTTAGAGCCCGTATTTGTAATGTCTGTGGTTCCCGAGGATATCCCTGACTGTTGTTCAGCATGTGTGTACCATAACTTGTGCAGCAACAGTGGGGTGGAATCCACTACAGAAAGCATGACAACAACTCCAGAAGAAGTTAATCCTGTTGATTCACTATTCCCAGAATTGGTTTCAATTAAAGGCCAGTAAGTCTACCATAAGTAAATGTACCATTCAGCAAATATATCTATGGTCAGGTCTTGTCTCGAAAATTTCATTAATTAATTATGTTTCCAACCATAGAGATGTAATGCACTTATTATGAGTGAATATAGAGGGGCAGTCTAAATGAGAAAATCAAATTCTGAAGACAAATCATCAACTAATACTCATCTGTGATTCGCTAAGAAGTATGGCTGACTTCTAATCACGAATGAAACTCGCGATTAAGCTCGCCTGCTTGCAGCTGCCATGTTAGTTTCTAATTGTTCCCTCAATGAGAATGAGTTGAGCACTCTATAGATCACCTTGTATTCATTATACATCTCTATGATTCCAACTGTTAGCATCTGGTAGCAAGCATCTAGCAAGGTGTTAAAACTTTTGACTAACTGCAAAGCTTTGCCATGCCATACAAAATTACTGCTAAGGCTGAATAACACCGAATTGGAATAACGTCGAAATTCGTTAGAGATACTTACTGGAATACTGTTGAATTATAGATTAATTGGTAACGACCATGATATCATTCAACGCTATATTATTCCATCTACCCAAAATTACACCACAAATTTATCTGCTATGAATTAAGATTGGTATTTCATAAATCATTTTAGACTAACAAGAATGGATTTCCGTATCTTACCCAATTCATTGCAAAGAATTAGTGCTTTTGGAACTGACACGGGAAATATTTTCTTCCTAGTCGTCAATATGATCAATAATTGTGAGTGAGCGCTTAATAATGGGTTTCTCCAAAATATAAAATCTTTTGCAGTTATGGTTTTTTGACTAGCCCATTTTTACCTTTGTGTATCCTCACTCATAAGAGGTCTTAATATTGATTAAAATTTTGCATCGAAAGCATCGAATTCCTGATGTCTGAATGAATAGTGAAGAAATGTTATGAATTTCAGTTGTGTTTCAGGTTTAGTGCATCGATTGACTGCTCGACACAACAGCCCCATTACTGACATCCGCTTGTTGACAGTTGGTGTAAAGCATGAATTTGTTCATCCTGTGTTCTCATCACCAGGTGAGAAAACCATCTCCTAATTACGAATATTTCTATCATTTCGTGTTTATGTGAATATACTCTGATCAGTTTTATATTTGTATTGGTTCATCATTGCTTCTACATTCAATAAACGAGATCCTTCTTTATGATTTGTAATTCAATGGTGCCTTCTCATAACTTTAGATATGAAAACTAAGGACTATGAACCTGAAGATTTCAGTCTTGTAGTTTGTTCAGCCGTAGAATTATCAGTTGTTTACTTGTGAGCTTCTTTCTTTATTGGTTACTTATTTGGGGAATATCCTCTCAGCAATTCGAGAATAGTTTGGGTTAGGGGAGGTTGATGGCGTTCTATAAAATTGTGTCATTGGCAAAATCCTTTGATAAGGACGTGTTGCGGTTTATTTCATCAAATCTCTTTTGAGTCTGAATAACATTTTTTAATTTCAAATTAAAAAATGTTATTCAGAATTTTTATTTAAATAAAATTAAAACATTTGTATTATACTATAGAGAAGATAGGAGCTGCTCTGCTCTGCAATGCTCTGCGCGCCCAGCTCTACATATCTTACTTTCCTAGAATTATTCAGTTATTTTTAATATCTTCAGCTAGAATTTAAAAATTCTCGCTTTTCATTTTTAGTGATGCCGTTAAGTATGGTTTGACACTTAAAAATCAAATAACCCTACCGGGTAGTTCTGAACATGATTGCGCTCTTTGTTGCTGTCTTGGAGATTTAGATGTGGATGGAACCACTGAAATTTTGGTGGGGACATTTGGTCATGATCTGTTGGTTTATAAGGCCAAGTTTTCGGGCGATTCAGAAAAGCCAACTGACAGTCCACCAAATATGATACACTTAAATCGAAAGACTTTAAATTCTATATCAGATAGCACCCCAACAGATAGAGGAACATTACAAGGATTTCGGTGAGTTCTTTCTGCTCCAAAATTTCACCAAAGAAGTTTGCTACAAACCAAAAAGACATGAAAAATCTGATTTGGTTTTCTTATAGACTGGTGTCTTCGCGGAAGTTCACGGGTCCTATTCACGCACTATATTACACTGATGTCACTGGCGATGGAGTCAAGGAACTAATCGTATTGACTACTAATGGTGTTCACTTTATGCAAGCTAATCTCAATAGATTGCTGGACTTATTGCAGAAAAGAATAAATCTGACGTATAATTAATTAACTATATTGTAATGTATTATGTATCTATTTTAAATACGTGCCTCTCTTTCATAATTTGCACACAAAATAATTAGTCATTTCATATTTTATAAAAAATTATACAAGTATATCAAAAATATGTATATACCTCCTGAAAATGCATTTGCATAATCAAATAAATAAGTTTTATTTAGGTAGATAAATTCAAATATAAAAAAATTACTATAATGATCAATAATGAAAAGATTGATCAAGCCAGTGAAACTAAATACTTAGGAGTGACAATA
>JAYMFX010133879.1:0-12359 GCA_036784945.1 Monocelis spectator | reverse complement strand
ACTAACTTGATTTTTCTGTTCGCGTTAAAGAGAGGCGCCAGTTGAGTAGTTAGGCGCAAAATCTGGATAGGGGGGGATGTCCCCCCCTTTGGCTACGCCCCTGAGTTATTCAAAATATATTTTAGATAGTCAAATGTTGTTTTTGCATAATTAATCTAGATCATCAATATCTTTGTCATATTATAAATTATAATGAGTTTAATCTGAGATGAAACTTTTTGGAAGATTGAATACTTTCAACATATTAGAAAAGCTAAAACTGTATATTATTCTCTATTAGATGAATAAAAATAATGGATGTAAGATAATTATTTATAGCAATATGGCTGATATATTTTAGATAGTCAAATGTTGTTTTTGCATAATTAATCTAGATCATCAATATCTTGGTCATATTATAAATTATAATGAGTTTAATCTGAGATGAAACTTTTTGGAAGATTGAATACTTTCAACATATTAGAAAAGCTAAAACTGTATATTATTCTCTATTAGATGAATAAAAATAATGGATGTAAGATAATTATTTATAGCAATATGGCTGTCCAGTTTTTAAAAAATATGTTTGCAACTGTACTTATAATTATTAAGCCTTATAAAAAAAGATGCTACACAAAGTTTCACTAAATAATTTGGTATAACATTATGAGTCAAGAGTCAATAATATTATCAATATTATTTTGTCTTTTGATTTTAAACAGCTAAGATAACTAAACAACATCAATCAACTGTGCTGAAAAAATTCTTGTTTAATAAACATGTTAATAATAATAGTCAGTATTTTATAGCATGTTATTAACGATAAGATAAAGAAAAGGTTAGCAATTAAAAAACAGCCCAGTACAAACTGAATTTATTAGACAGAAAAATTAAATTAAGAACCTTGCAAGGTATATAATAGAGAATTTTATCTATTCTCATTTTAGAAGAGCACTCATATTCTTCGTTATTTATTGGAGAGTTTTTATTTTCATTTATCTTCATGAAAAATTTTCGAAACAAATCAAACATAGACGAATTAAAATTTCTTTTTTTCAATTTGTAGTGTGCTTATGTAAATTATGCAATTTTAAACAAAGAAACATAGAATACAAGTTATACTATGTTGTTCTAATTCAATTAAATTACCATTCATGACATTTTGAAATAGTAAATAAATAGCATGAATAAAAAAAGTACTCATAAAGAATCATAGTAGACTGACTGATACATTTTTACTATTTTAATTTTGTGCACATCTTGTGTAATAATATCGAAATAATAATAAAAGTAGACACAAAATGATGATTAATCATCAGATCAATTAGGTTGCGTTTACTTCAAAACTAAATAAACATGATGCAATTATTCATTACTAGATATAGAATCTTAAGAAAGGTGATGGACCTATCGAAAAGCATAACTGATCAACGAATATCCTAGTCTTTAGCATCGGGAAGATGCACGTCTGACTGGAAGATACAACCGACGGAAAACAAAGTCAAGAAGAATTGTTTTTATTAAAATCCTAAAGTAACACCAACAGTTCAAGTTACGTACGATAAGTAAAGCAAACTCAAACGGATGCAGCCTCTATGTACCCCTCGAATCGAGTAACTATAATCGACTCATCCCGATCAGAGGCAAAAACATGTTTCCATTTGTTGCTGTAGGTGTGTTTGTTCAGCCCAAGGGACAAAAAGGATCAAGCTTATGGCTTATCCTCCTTGTTCATGTAATCATTATAGTAATTATGATACTGTAATCATATTGCGTCTGTCAATTTGAAATAAAGCTTTTTAATCTTATTTTATCTTACTACAGGAGATCGAAATTATACAGAAACTCCAAAAGATAATAGATTATGATCTTACGTCCTCATAAGATTTTTCCTTAATATATTAGCTTTGGGTAATAGAATTGGCACAATAAACATCTGGGTATTGTCTTTTAAGTACAGGAATTATCCCACAGAACAGAGAAGTTTAAGAAATTTATAGAAAGACAAGAAAAGCTTATGACCATACACGGAATCCTGCCCCCAAAGCCGATATCGACAGAGTAGTAGTATAGTAGTAGTATAGTAGTAAAGCTTTATTATCAAATTGACAAACGCAATAAGTGACAGGATGAGGTTAGGTTACAAAGTTTAATAAGAAAGGCTACGAATGATACTAAATAGGGCATTAATAAATAATGTAATCATATAATCATGTAATCAAGGCATTAAAGCATTAAAATTCAGTAAAAATGTCTGCGGCTATTCGCATAGAAGGGAAGGTAGAAGAGGCCAAAGAGCACGTGATGGATGATAATGAAGTTAGTTTAAACAAGCTGTAAAGTGTGTCAAGTGTATCAAAGATGAAGGAATAGTGAAAAATGAAGATAAAAGCATAACGGCACATAAAACAGAGAAGAGAAAAGAGAGATTGAACAACTGGAGGACTAAGATAATGCATGGTCAGTTCGTCAGTCAGACAGACAAGAGAGGTCAATGACCAATGGCTTCAAATGAGGAGCTCAGGAAGGAAACGTAAGATGATCCAATCTGCACAAAATCAGGCACTAAGCACAAATGCGATGAATGTTAAGATCTTCCGCCAACAAATTTCACCCCTGTGGTAGAATGTACAAGGATAAAGACGAATCAGTGTAGTCATCTATAACTGAGATAATGTAGCAAGCTGGCGGGGACTGAATATAATGCAAGACATGATCGAATAATATTGTATACACTATGGAGTTTCTGCAAGATGTTAGGATTCCATCACGAGAGTAAATGGTATCACATCAATATGTTTTATCCAATATGTATGTATTGTGTTAAATATGTATCAACACTATACTTGTCCTCCAATTATCAAATGGTGTTTTATTTGCAGTTTTCACTTATCTCGTTTTCCAAATAACCATTTGTATTTTATTTTATATTTACGTTAAGTATGTCCAATGTATTTTATACAAGGAATAAAAAATGGATCAGTTTTTTTTAACTGGGATAAGTCTCCATAACGTTTATTGTAAAAAATGACTTTGATCCCTAAATAAATTATTATTATTATCAAGATAGAAATACGCCATAGCCCATTTTTTCATTTTCTAGAGATTTTCAATTTTACTCAGACAGGAAGACACAGTGAGTGAAAGACAATGATTTATCGCGTTCAATTTTGAAAATGGTTTTCTTAAGATAATTTTTATATTTTTAAAGTAAATTAAAAATGTACAATCATTTTAAATCTTAAGTAAATTGTAGTCCGAAATTATTCAAAATTCAGATGTTGGTGGACAAGTGGATTTTTAAGATTCCTAAAATAGTACAAATATATTAATTATTAACAATTATGGTAATAATAGCTAAAATAAATAGCACAGATTTAAATATTCTTAAATATAAAATGAAATTCTTATATACATACCTTTTTCAATAGGATCGATTTGATTAAAAGTTTTCATCAAAGGGTCTAAAAGAAAGAGTTATTATCCTAATTAGTGAAATGTTTTGTTTATTTTGCATGTGATGATATCAATATTATAAAATCTGAGGCTGATTTATTTTTAATCATAAACAAATTTTTTCTATCCTGAAGCAAAATATTATTTATGATTTCATGCAGTAGCTGGTATGGCTATATGTATAACTTGTTGTTATTCATAGATCATATTTATTTATACTGAATGAATTCATTGAAATTTTCTTTAAAATTTTTCATTTGGAATAAAAATTAATTATTATAATTCCTGCCATCCATTAATGAATTAAAATAGTCTTTCAGATAATTTGATTTCTTTCTTTATAGGTCCAATATGTGTCAAAATATTTTTCCAAAAGAAATATCTGCATATATCTGTTATAGTTATATAGTGCTGTTTCAATGGAAATCTTTCTTGAATAACGCATCGAGAATATTTTAACCTAATTTGTCTAAAGAAAAGTGAAATATCGAACGTAAGAATCTGCGTTTCTCTTTACAGATTCAAAATGTTATGGCAGTAACTTATTTTTACGAGAGTGATATTTAAGTATGAATTTATTTGATGCATTTTCACTAAAAATATCACTGTTTTAATTTCATTTACAGTGAGTTTTTTGTTTAAACTGTTCAAAATTTATCTACCGCTTATTTTAAAATTACTGTATTTTATATCAGCATGATAAAACTCCCATAATAAGTTTAAGAAAGAGCAATCAGTCCATAAAAGAATTAATGAATTTATTTTCCAAATTAAGTTCCCTGCTGCGTGTATATTAAGAGCTTATAATATGCTTTCTGATATGATCTGCGGTAGTACCTATACAAAACAGTTAGCTATAACTTAGTTGACATGACATGACTGATTAATAATGTCACATTCCTTTGCATTCGCTTTATAATTAATTATCCATTAAGTTAATTGTTGGGATTCGAATTGCACAAATTTTTATTTTTATTGTTATGTTTATATTATACAAAAGCTTTTATCTGCTACTAATCTATCTATGTAGACATATTGAAGCTATTGAAATAAGATAATCTGTCTATTTGTCGGCGATACGTTTATAAAAGATTTTATACAAAAATATACCTTATATATAAGGTATATCAAAGAATTGTATAAAATGTTACAAAATGGCTGTGGGGGATTATCTTATTATACCAAATGATTACATCTTAATTGTATTGTCAAAATGTTGAAATTAAAAATAAAATTGCCTTATCTTTAATACTGCGGTAATAAAATGTTGATGATCTTTTAGTCCTTTCATTTTTAAAACTTTAGTGGTAAAATCTTTTAAGCGATTGTAATCTTTTTATGCACTGGTGCGCATAGCTTTATGGTAAATGCCTATAGTTCATGTCAATGATATATCAGTTGACTGCGCCCCTAACAGGAATGAAAAGACCGACATGAGGAGGTGAAGAGATGAAGGAGAGACATCTCAATGTGAGAAGTTTAATCGATGACTTTCAATAAATTTTCAAAATGTAAAAAGGCTCCCTGAAATCTATCACGCGTCAGTTGACTAAAAAAATAATGTTCGTCATATAATGAAGATATGATGGCAACACCTTTCTTAAACATTTATTTAGCGAGAGTTGAATTTACCATAGTCGAATATTATTTTCTTGAATTATTTATAGTGATAATAATTCAGAAATTTTGATAAAGTCAACAAGCATCATGTTTTCCTATGCGAAGTGACTCAGAGAGAAAATTTGATTTATTTTTTCAGCATGGATAGCAATATTTATGAATAAATCGGGAAAATGTTGAAACAAATCTCAGTTTTAAGCTTCGTAAAAAACTTTTCTATCACGAAATTTTATGTTTTCTAGTATTTTATAAAATTAAAATTTTAAATCAAATATTTTGTCAAACAGTTTTTAAATTAGATTAGAGGCATTTAAATAAAATATTTATTGATATAAATAAAAAACATCAATAATCTTATTCCGAAACTACCGATTTCCTAATATTCACGTTTGGCGTAAAACTTAACAGTTTACTGACAAAATCTGAACTTATGAAAGCAATATGCAACAAAAGATCTTGTCTCTTCACAACCGAAATATATAAAGTAATAAGTTAAAAATGTACCCTATGCGAAGAAATCGATATTGAAGAAACAAATGAGGAAACATTTTAAAATCTATGGAACTTTTTCGAAATGAATTTTTCTAACCCCAAATAGGGTCATATTTTAAATTCCTTATTTAACTGTCTATATGAATAACTATAGACCTCCTTAATTTCAAATAATTGATTAACCCTTTTTATCACTCACTCAATATTTTTTCTTTATTTACAAAATATAATTATTTTGTTTACTGTTCTCAATTAGGGGATATCACTTTTTATAATACCTAAGTAAATTGTAATTATTTAAAAGCACAAACCTATTGAAAATTATGTGTTTTTTAAATTGATATAAAAGAAAAACTTATTCAAAGTCAAAAAGTCAATTTAGTCATAAACAATGAAACACATGAATGACATAACAATTAGAAAACATGTAACCATAAAAATGGAAAATTAGAAGCGCAAAATCAGTTTCCATGCTCAGATTACCTACCAACTATAGTAACTTAAAGAAAGCAAATCTATAAGGAATTCCAAGAAAAACAATAAAATGAGATTTTTCTCTATGGATAGGTAGGAAAGTCCACTTTTCTTTACAACTTATACTTTTCAATTTATTTGTTTAATTTAGAAATATTAATCATGGATATGTCAATAAAAAAGTTGACTCATAGGAGAAAGAGAAGTTTGGAAGCATAAGTTAAGATTTGAGTTAAGATTAGGATTAGGATGCATATAGAAAGAAATACGAAAAGCGAAACTACGAAAAGCTTTTTTCCAATTTTTACTAATTTCAGGATAATAGTCAATTTCTTTATTATTGATTTATAATTATATTATCGTAAACAAATCGATAAGACGAAACTTAACTATTGTTTTTCTATTTTCATTATATAAATTTTAATGATTCACAAAATTTCTGCCTATTGTTTCATTTTCAATCTTAAGTTATGCTTGGTTCAAATCTAGTTCAAATTCAATTCTGAATCATAGATAAAGTAGCATTTTTCTAATTTTAGGAAAACAGTTATTCCTTGCATTAGTTACTTTAAATAAAAGTATAAATGATTAAATAGGCTATAACTGATGTAAAATACATAAATAAAAAGACTAGGAAGCTTCTCAAATCTTTCCTGTAACCCAACTCACTCTCTGTATCTACACCTACATATGTTTGAGTAGGTATACTTAAATATTCCTGACATTGAGATATTCCTTATCCATGCGATGAATTTATTTCATTCATTCTATAGAAGTCGGAAGTGAATTTGTGAATGTCAAAGAATATATTATTTGCATCCTTATTTGTTCAAATTATCAATTTGATTATTCATCAATGTAAATAAATTGTGACAAATGTAAATTATATGATAACAATTGGGATTAATTAAACAAAGAGATTGCCAACTATATATTATGAGAATAGATGAAAGACATCATCCGATTAGTTAATATTTATCTAGTCATGAATACAATGAATGCTATAGATGAAAGCATGTAAATCTTTAGTGATATAAAAAATATAAAAAAATTTTTTTCATCATACATAAAATATATCAGGGAAGTTCTGTCAATAGTATCGCATAGTTTATGGAATGGTTCACATTTCTAGAGGGTTTAAAAAGGTAGAACCTTTTAAAGTCACTATATATAGTGTTGCTAAATATGTAGGTACTTTATCAGATGGTCTTCATTACTCGTGAGAGAATATCTTTTTAAACGTATGATGATTATTTATCGATAATCATAATTATCATAATTATCGATATCAAAACTATAAAGAATAAATCTATTTTTGACTATATAGAAACAATCCTTCAATTTCCAAAGAAAACACAACTTTTTGATGCTAAATGCACATAGAAAACTAATCTACTGAAATATCTGAATACCTATAGTTTATAGTTTGATTGTGTTTTGGTATCAGAAATAACAACAATGGTTTTAATACTATGATTATTCAACAGCTGCTATATTTTTATTGTGTTTCTTTTAGGAAAACACCTGGAAATTTGATGAATAAATGATGATGAATTCAATATTTTTAGGTACATATATTTACCTACTTCATGATTAATAATTTTCTTATTATAAGGTACATAATACAATACACATTATAGAAAACATTCAAAAACTAGAAATTGATTCCATATTTTAGAAAAATGTTGAGTCATTTAAATAGGTAGGTATACCTATTCCCTGTGAAAATGTTTAAAAGTCTTATCCGTTCAAATCCGGATTCCGTAATGAGCTTTCTATTTTGTTTATCTAAATATAAAGTATCAGTTTTTGAAATTTAATTTTATCTCGATCTCATAATGGGATAGTTTTTGAAATGAATTTGCTTTGAAATTAATTGTATCATTAGACAGGTAAAATTTATTTAACCTTGTTTTAAAGGAGATGATTGTCACAGAAATCATCTCATAATAGGATTTCTCTAATTATAGTATGGTATGAGCTTACTATCTATAGGTAATTTATACACCTCAGTAAGTTTTTATATACCTACAGATTAATTGATATTTTGAATAGTGACTTTGATTTTGACTATACTGAATAAATTTGGAGTTTTCTCAATTGTGTCATTTTAATTTTCTCTAGCTCATATTATATGCTCTATAGATATTACTGATATTCAATCGAATTACACAATTTAATAAACTGAGAATGGAAATGATTGAGTTGGGTTATGATTAAGGCGAGCGCCTTATTCATTATAAAAAAAGAAAATTTCTTGTTGAGAGATTCTTAAACTGTGAAAACAAATCCTATAATATTGATCAAAAGTCAAGGTAAAGAAGAAAATATGAAGTGAGCGAATCTTATCTCAAATTTGTCCGATAAAGCAATTAGGTGTAAGAGATAATACACTAACAACCAATTCAATCTCTGGCTTATTATTTTTACTAATATTGATTCGATAAACAATTAGAAGAATTTTATAACTATAAAAATAATGATTAATTGCAGTAACCTCATTGATACTAATAAAGTAATTGTGTTAATTGTTAAAATTTAGTGGATAGTGTTAACTATAAGATCTGCCCTACTCTGCTCTGCCCTATTCTACCTATAAGTTACAGGAAATTCTCCACAAAACGCAAATCTATATTGATAGGTTAGATAATAAGAGACGGTTTGCTCTTACTGGAGAGCACTTCTATGAATTAGGGTCAGCAGGGGACAATTGGAGGGAGAGAAAGATAAAAAAAAGGAAAGATGAAGAAAGAGGAGAAGGGAAAAAGAAAATAGAGGAGAAGAAAAAGAAAAAAGAATGAGTAAAAGAGAGGAGAAGGGAAAAGGAAAAGAGAGGAGAAGGAAAAGAAAAAAGAGTGGAGCAGAAAAAAAGGTAGGAGGTAGAGATATTACAATCTATATTCAGTATTATACAGCTATAAGCTAAACCTACTCGAAAAGAAAGTTCTGCATACTATTTCCTAAAAGGAGTGTGTCATTTAGATTCAAATTAATCCTTAGATGAACTATAATGAATAAATTGGCAGATAATTTAAATTAGGAATCTCTTCTTTCATATATAAGAGAAAATATGTGAAGAATTAACAAATAAGAAACTTTATCATCCAGATAATTCGATTCTTATTGATAGAGGAAAATAAAGCAGTTTATACAGTTTGGCCTCCTCTACCCGATTGCTTAAAAAATATATTGCTGTCGAGAATATTCCTTTTGTAGCCTTCCTTCCTTCATCTCTGAGTGCTTGCAGTGCTCAGAGAGAGGATTGAGACTCAGATTGATCGGTGGTGCTCTATATCTAACTCATTGGATTAATAGAATTTTCTGCCACATTAAAGATTATAGAGAAGGAGTTTCAAACAAGAGACACAGATAAATCATAAAGTAGGAATTTAAGTGGCCACAATTAATTCAAATACGGTAAAATAATTCAATTTCGAGGAAGAGAACACTTTCGAGAGAAGAATTTCTTAATGCTATCGGCAGGCTTGTTGCATATCAAAGATTTAATTCCTTATACCTACCTAGTCAGCTTTTTCATCTTTCAAAAAGATTCCTTATAGAAAAAGCTATATATTTGATGCTTTCAATTATATAAATGCAAAAATGGCCGCACAATTCTTATTAAACTAAAATTCTAATACGAAACTAATACACGTGTATACAATAGAGTCATCATAATAAGGTGATTATCGAATTTTAATAAATAATCGTCAGGATTTGTACACACTACTTAACTCATCAAGTAGTGTGTACAAAGAAGGATCTCAACCCGATACAGACTGTTTCAACCGTATTATAGCTATCATCAGTCGGATATAGAGATATCCACCTCCTTGTTACATAAACTAAATGAGAAAGTCAGAAGTGTGATACAACTGACTATTATTCACTAAAGCTTTAAAGATAACGATAACTTTTGCCAAATAAATGCTACAAACACGCAAGTTTTCTATTTTCTTTTACGTCATATATACTTACTCCTTTATTCCTTAATCTGGAGTATTTAAAACAAACACTTTATTTATTTATTTATATTTGGAAGCTCGCTCAAACTAATAAAGTGACATAGAAAATGCTATCTTTTCCTATATTAAGGGCACACAGCAGTGAATTTAATATGATGTCAATAATACTTCTTATACTCTGTTTAATGAAGTAAGAATGTCACTCCAATATCTTCTATATAGCTATTGAATATTTCAGTGTTGAACTTAACTAAATTTACCTATAATTCAATAGTAATTATATCAGTTTTCGACCACACAGCGTCAAAAAATCAATAAATTCTCGGATAATGTGGAGTTTTGTGCTCATTTGTGGAATACAGGAATAAAACTTTTCAAACTAATTTTAAGAGGAAATACCTATTTAAATGACTTAAAATTTTCCTAAAATATAGAGGACAGTCTAAAATGGTATTCCCTCAAAATGGATTGAAAATGAATTTGAATCATTTGAAACATATCATATCATATAGATATACAATCTCTATCTTTAGGCGAGTGGAATTCTCGTTTGATCCCCGCCTACTTACATGATGCTGCATATCACAATGTTATGCTAATCATTGTTAATCTTTCCCATAGCTATGTATGCATACAATGAATTTCTATGTATGTGACTTGATGTGAACCGAATTTCGCTGAGAAACTTCCATAGAAATCTATTCGAGATATTATAGAAAGGGATAGTTATCAACACCAGGATAAATAGAACCACAGGATAAAGGCGTAGATGGATAAAATTCAAGATTATTATTAACGAACGATTGATAAATGGTTGGCCATATACATAGATTAAGGATTTACAATATTTTGGGAGCTTAAAACAAACTCTATTTAGCAGCCAGTCAAAGAATTAATTAGATCTTCCAATAAGTTGACGCGATTATCTGTTAACTAGTTTCTTTATCAAAGTAATAGAATCATTTAAAATGAGCTTTACTACATATATATCTTTTTAACGTAATGAATTGAAATCAAGATATTTATAAGCTCCTGAAACTAATTGTAATGCTAAAATGTCAAAACATCGCTACAATGAATGCAACAAATATTATAGAATATTTTGTTACAAAGTATTGCCGACAATAATACCATATATTTTCATTCTTGCATAATAATTTGGTAAATATAGCTGCATGAAATTGAAAATAATTTTATTAATTTAACAGACTAAAAATCGCATGGAAAATACCATGGGGATGGATGTTTTAGAACTATCATTTCTTAATTTGCAAATTTCTACTCTAATTTAATGGAAATTCAAGAACGCATAAATTTCTATAGAATTCGAGTGTATATTTTGTTCACCTAACTAATTTCCACCACAATTCCATAGAAATTTAGACTATGCATAGTGTTTTTAATGGCGCGTGAATATCCATAGAATAGAGGAAAATTTTACGCGCAACGCCGGGTTTTTACCTTCCGATAGTTCCTGCATTTCACAATTCGAGTTTAATTACTGTCATAACTAATGTTTCATTTTAAAAAACACAACAGCAACCTTTGAACATAAATTTTGACTTACGTATCATCCCAATCCCTTTTGCCAAAATTTCTGGCGATTCCAATTCGAGTATTGAGTCTCCTCTTATTTGGGAAGGCGTATTTTCTGACTGGGATTTCATTATTCTCATCGTTTAAGTAATAACGTGCCCAGCGCTTGGATCGCGAATTTGCCGAGGAAGTGTCAAAGGTCGTCCATAACATCAATAATACTGACAGAATGAAGATGGACTTGCCAGTGAGTGAGAATATGGTTGTCATTCTTTTAGTTTAACAACTTGTTACCTGCAATAGAAATCAAAATAGTATCCCATTATTGGGGAAAATTATATGCATATTATATCATCTATACTTTATAAATGGGAGCTATATTATTAATACCTTGACTAATTTTCTTTAAATGCAAATCTACAAGACCAAGCGTTAAACAGAAGAGTTCCTTCAGTTTATATAGACGTTTATTAATATGGGGGAAAGTTTCGCTGAAAACAAAAATTCATCAGCCAATAAAACTTTAGAAAATTTTCCTTTTCTCAAACCAATAACGAATCAAATAATCCACGCATCAAATACCTTGTGTTGATTGTATTCTTTAAGAATTATTTCTCATTTAATTTTATCTTTACCATGCATATTATCTTTATAGTTGAATTTACCTTACAGATATTACATAATGTTAACTTTATCATACAGTGATATTACATAATGTTAACTTTATCATACAGTGATATTACATAATGTTAACTTTATCATACAGTGATATTACAGAATGTTAACTTTATCATACAGTGATATTACAGAATGTTAACTTTATCATACAGTGATATT
>JAYMFX010133768.1:0-10024 GCA_036784945.1 Monocelis spectator | reverse complement strand
TCTCTCTATCATAGATCTCCTCTGGTGTAGATCTCTCTATCATAGATCTCCTCTTGTGTAGATCTCTCTATCATAGATCTCCTCTTGTGTAGATCTCTCTATCATAGATCTCCTCTTGTAATCTAATAATAACGTCTCAAACAACCTGTGTTTTGCTGTTGTAATGTAGGTTCTGAGATGCTGCGAGTTGAATTTGATCGTCAATGTGCCACAGAGCCGCTCCATGACCAATTGACTCTAATGGATGGCACGGGTAAAGTTATCGAGGTGATTTCTGGTCGAGATAGACACGACTGGGATATGGACCTGCTTGTCACTGGCAGTGAACTACACTGGAGATTCACCAGTGACAACTCGGTGAATGACTGGGGCTGGAGATTCACCGTGCACCCAGTAATGAAGATGTCCGCTGCTCCATTTCATTCTCAGACTGACACCAGCATTGTTACCACTCCGAATATTAGATTCGTTCAGGCATGTTGTTTGAATTATATCATCATTTACCCCATTATTATCATTCATTGAAAAACCTAATTGTTTATTTTATATTTGATTTGATTTTAGGACTTTTTGGATTTAGATATAGAGAAATACGGTGATAATATATTAGCGGCTCGTCTTGCTCGAGCTCTGGCAATCACAGCGCGCCTCATCAGCTTCTCCAGTAATCAACAGTCCTCTACAGCCGCTTTACCATCTCAACAGCTGCTAGCCGCCAATAGCAACAGCTCTGCCGAACAGATGTGGGCGTTGTATAGATTAAGGTGCATCCTCCACAATCCTCAATTCGATCTGATTGGTCAGATTATTCATCTTGTGCAGCGAAATAGCGGGAGCAGCGTGTCGAATCTGTCCAGCTGTGACGCCGCATCATTCGGTACAACTGGCAGGCCAGTCAGTGACAGCTGCTACAATGATTCCAATGATAATGACCCGCCCACTTCAGCCAACTTAACAGAACAGCTGGAAACTACCACTTCAGATTCTAAAAAGTAAAAACACTTAAAAGAGAGTACTACTCCAATTAACGTCAATTTGTGTATTTTAGTTTTGAGGGATCATGAAAATATATTTCACTGAAATTTCAATTCTAATGTTCTGCATGTCATGTTTCAGATATAAGTCAACCGGTAAAGAGGACTTAAGTCGGGATGCTCGAATCCTTACGGAGACTTCACTTACAACACTCATTCGGGCACTGCCAACTGTTCTACAGCGACAATATTCTTATGAGGACCAGCCGGTGAGGTCTGGAAAACAACTGATGCATTCCAGTTTTCTGAGAGTAAGTCAATTCTATTTACATCCAATAGGATAACTACACCCTTCTCATTCTTCACCTTCGCTCGCCAAACTACTCTGTCCGGTTTATTACTCTTGAGGCTTTAGACAGTCCAATCTTTCTTGGGTCGTCCTTTTCTAAATGCTTCGCTCGGGTCTTCTGCGTCATACAGTCCTCTTTCTATTTCCACCATCACTTCCCATTTCAGGATCCTTAGTTCTACATACAGATTTTTTCAGAACTCCTCTTAATCTGGAGTTTCTCAGTGAGGCCTGATACCGAGGATGTTACGCATCTTTATGATTTCTAAATTACTTCTATGCTCTAACAGGGATATGCTCAAAGCCTTCTCATACTGCTTTCCAAATCCATTGGTTATTGAATCAATAGTCAGCAATTTGATTGATTATTCGTGATCTTATTGTGTTTTCATTATAGAGTCTGTGTATTCTGGCGTGTGAGATTCACCTGGACGAGTTGATGGTGATATGCGACTCGTCCAATTGGCTCTGGTTCCGTCGATTCTGTACCGCTTGGAGAACTAGTAAAGCATTACTGAAGCGGCAGTCACTGCCTAGTGTATTTCTTCATGAAATTCGGGAGAAATTCACTGATATGTATGAAATAGTTGAAAGTAGCACGTCGAAAGAATTTGGAGCCGCCTGTGGCGGTGTCAGTCTAATTCCAGGATCAACCTCTAGCACTAGTC
This sequence comes from Monocelis spectator, assembly GCA_036784945.1. Lineage (NCBI taxonomy): Eukaryota > Metazoa > Platyhelminthes > Proseriata > Monocelididae > Monocelis > Monocelis spectator. The sequence goes on along the minus strand of JAYMFX010133768.1, from coordinate 8,033 downwards.
AGAACAATCAGTCATCTAATAAAGTCGATAAGGCCGAATGGGTCATTCCTGACCGCTCTACAGACAGTCCGAGTCAAGATTCCTGTCTGAATGCGAGTGTCGTACCGGATTACGCAGATCCACGCTTATTCGGATTTGAGGAAGACATTGAAATCATTACGTGGCTGAAAATAAGACCCGATGATTGGAAGGTAAGTAATTGATTATTGAAATAGTTGCTCATTATTTATATCACAATCTAAACTTCATCTCTCTCTCTCTTTCTCCCTCTCTCTCTTTCTCTCTCTCTCTCTCTCTCCCTCTTTCTCTTTCTCTCTCTCTTTCTCTTTCTCTCTCTTTCTCTTTCTCTCCCTCTCCCTCTCTCTCTTTCTTTCTCTCTCTGTCTCTCTCTTTCTCTCTCCCTCTTTCTCTCTCTCTTTCTCTCTCTCTCTCCCTCTTTCTCTCCCTCTTTCTCTCTCCCTCTTTCTCTCTCTCTTTCTCTCTCTCTCTCCCTCTTTCTCTCCCTCTTTCTCTTTCTCTTCATCTTTCTCTCTCTCTCTCTCTCTCTCTCTCTTTCTCTCTCTTTCTCTCTTTCTTTCTCCTTTCTCTCTCTTTCTCTTTTCTCTTTCTCTCTCTATTTCTCTCTGTCTCTCTTATAGCTTTGTTGGCCTGGTGGTAGTGGTCATATCTGGGGCTGGGGTCATAATCATCGGGGTCAGCTTGGAGGTGTGGATGGCTCTAAAGTTAAGGTGTCAGTTCCGTGCGATCATTTGAGTGCATTGCGGCCAATTCAAATCATTGGTGGTGAGCAAAGTTTATTTATCGTGACAGTTGACGGAAGAGTCTATGCTACAGGTGGGAATGATTTATTAGCTAATACTAACAGGCTGATGATGAGAGTTATTCTATTATTACTGAGTAGTTGCTCTTATTATGTCAGGGTATGGTGCTAATGGTCGACTCGGTATCGGTGGCACAGACTCCATACAGACACCGATGATGCTGGACCTTCTCCAGCCAATGAATATAATCAAGGTGTCAGTCAATAGCGGTGGCAAGCACTGTCTGGCTCTGTCCAATAAAGGCCAAGTCTATTCGTGGGGAGAGGGGGAAGACGGAAAGTTGGGTCACGGCTCTCGTGTCGGATATGATAAACCAAAGTTGATTGAAAGTTTCAAAACTGTCTTTATCGTGGATATCGCCGCTGGTGGTTCTCATAGTGCCGCCATTTCTGCTCAAGTGGGTTCATCCTACTGGATGAGATTATTTTAGATTTTAAATATTGGGTGGGTGTGCATTTATCAAAAACTACTCGATAATTATTGTAGGGAGAGCTTTACACCTGGGGTAAAGGTCGCTATGGTCGTTTAGGACACAGCGATACTGAAGAACAGCTTCGACCGAAACTGGTAGAAGCACTTCGTGGATACAAAGTCACTTGCGTTGCTTGTGGCGGTGGAGATGCTCAGACTCTGTGCATCACTAATGATGACAGTGTGTGGTCCTGGGGTGATGGCGACTATGGTAAATTAGGGAGAGGCGGCTCTGAGGTCTGTAAAATACCGACCAAAATTGAAACTCTCCAGGTAAGTGGAGAGAAGTTATCACAGAGTGATTTGATTTGATTTAGGGATTTTCAAATTTTGAAAAAATCGACTCTCGCTAAATGACCCTACTGTTTCTGCAGGGTTTTGGTGTCATCAAAGTTGAGTGCGGTAGTCAATTTAGCATGGCTCTTACCCGCTCTGGTGCAGTTTATACTTGGGGCAAGGGTGACTATCATCGACTTGGTCACGGTCAGGATGAGCATGTGCGCATACCGAAGAGGGTAATTGGTCTCACTTCGAAACACGTGATCGATATCGCTTGCGGCTCTCTTCATTGTATTGCCTGCACTGACAATGGTGAGGGGCTGAGCACCACAATATTCACATTTCACTATCTGATAGCTGATACTTCAATGTGTAAATACTCCCTCTCTCTCTCTCTCTAGGAGAGGTGTTCTGCTGGGGTGATAATGATGAGGGACAACTCGGTGATGGCACCACCAATGCAATTAGTAAGCCCCGGCAAGTGGCGGCTCTTCAAGGAAAGCGAATCAATCGAGTGGCTTGTGGATCCGCTCACACCATCGCTTGGTGCTCTCCCAAACCGGGCATTCCCGGCATGGCGCCCTCGAGTGCGGCAAATAAATGGCTCGAGGCTCTACCCACTGGACCGGTGCCCCTGGAACTTGTGAAGATCAAGTACTATCCATTGCTAACTCTGAGGAATCGTTTTCTGCTGCTCCATCATTTCAGTGAATTATTCACGAGTCAATTATCGATTATCTCACTGGATGATCCTCTTCTGAAGAACAGTATCAGAAAGATTCTCTTACCTACATCTAAAGTAATGTTAAATATTTATACTGAAAATGATGGGAAGATATTTCCGACAATTAAAAGGCTCCCTGTCCTATAAAGAAGAATCTTCTTCTTCTTCTTTCAGGAGACCGCATTCCGAATCGCCATCCAAACTACCATGCATCGAGATCGACAACACGGTCCTGAAATCAGAGTGAATCGTCTGCAAGCCTCTGCCGGAACTCCTGCTGGTCAGATGCTTGTTGGTGAGCTGCAATCAGATCAGAGAAATTCCACCAGCTCGAATAATCAAGAGGCGAATTTCAGTGCTCGAATCAGAAACGAGCTTGGAATGAATCAGAAGTTGAATGCGTCTTCTCATCATGACCCGGAGAAGTCGGTGTTTGCACAGGTATTGATTGATAGTATTGATTGATTGATTGATAAATGTTGATTATTGATTGTATTGATTCATGGTATTGATTGATTGTATTGATTGAAATATAGAAAGGCGTATTTAACACTGTAAATATACCGATTTCATTAGAATGAGCTTGCATGATTTTAGATATGTGCGAACATATTGGATATGCCCAGTAATCCATCAATGGAAACATTAGCCGGATTATCAGTACCTCCTTCCGATCACTTCTTCCTTCCGCATCGAGTATGGAAAGTGAAACTCATTGGTGAAAGTGTCGATGATTGCGGTGGTGGGTACAGCGAGAGTATTGCGGAGATGTGTGATGAATTGCAGAATGGTACTCTGCCCATTCTCATTCTAGGACCAACAGGTGCTATTTCGTGCCTATGTCTATTATACATCAATTCTATTGAGATGTAGTCATCCTTCTCTCTCTCTCTCTCTCTCTTTCTCTCTTGTGTGTTTACCATTCGGTTATCCATACTTTTATCTAGATGTCTCTCTCTCTCTTGTGTGTTTACCATTCGGTTATCCATACTTTTCTCTCGATGTCTCTCTCTCTCTCTCTCTCTTGTGTGTCTGCCATTCGATTATCCATACTTTTATCTCAATGTCTCTCTCTCTCTCTCTCCCTTTCCCTCTCCCTCTCCCTCTCCCTCTCTCTCTATATATAATTATTGAAAAACATTGTTTATAGGAGACTCATTTGTAATTAAACCGGAGGTGACTCGCAGAGACTGGCTCTTTTTCTTGGGCGTTCTGATGGGTATAGCAATACGCACTGGACATCCTTTATCTTTATATTTGTCGGAGATTATTTGGAAGATATTGAGTGGGCAGGATTTGACCCTGTCTGATGTGGCTCATTTGCATGAACAGCTGGTGTCCAGTATGCTCAGGTAAATTGAGAATTATTATCTTTCATAATTAATAATCAGATAATTCCTGAAACATAGAAATGGCTATATCAGAGATTCTACTAGCGTATTTCATTTTTAATCTGTACTCTACTGTTTCTACTGTCAATCAGCATTCGGGAAATGTCAGACAATGAACTGATTACCAGCGATCTACCATTGGCTCTACAAAGTATCAGCGGTAAAGAGATCCGTATCAATGCATTTATGACCACTCCGAAGACCAACGCAATTACTCCAGAAAATAGAGATGAATATTTAAAAGCGTGCATTCATTATCGTCTTCATGAATTTGACAATCCTGCAAGAATTGTGAGTATTCCATATTTTTCACTAATACCTACCTACCAAATTGTATCAGATGATCATCAGATGTGTATTGTATCAGATGATCATCAGATGTGTATTGTATCAGATGATCATCAGATATGTATTGTATCAGATGATCATCAGATGTGTATTGTATCAGATGATCATCAGATGTGTATTGCATCAGATGATCATCAGATGTGTATTGTATCAGATGATCATCTATCAGTAGTTAATATCTTCATTTCACTATTTGTTAGATAATTCGTGGTTTGGCGCAAGTTGTTCCTGTGCCGTATTTATCTTTATTTACCGGAGTGGAGCTCGAAGCGATGGTGTGTGGTAATCCCGAAATTCCCGTGATGTTTCTGCGTTCTATTGCCACTTATAAGGGCATTGAAGCGTCTGACACTCTTATACAATGGTTCTGGGAGATCATGGAGGAAATGTCCAATCGAGAACGATCACTCTTTCTTAGATTTGTTTGGGGAAGAGCCAGACTGCCTAGAAATATTGTCGATATGAGGGGAAGAGATTTTGTTATACAGGTTAGTAGTTGACTAGTTTAGTAAAAAGAATGCATTTCATTCAAATTTGTTTTCTGTAATTTGAGGTGTTGGACAAATACATTCCGCCAGACCACTTCCTGCCAGAAGCTTATACGTGTTTCTTTTTGTTGAAAATGCCACGTTATTCTTGTAAACCGGTTCTGAGAGAGAAACTGTTATACGCCATTCACTTCTGCAAATCTATCGATATTGATGATTATGCTCGCATTGCCCTGAGTGAAGATTTCTTATTGAACGATTCGAGTGCTTCCAATTTGCGCAACAACACCACCTCTGAAACAAGCGCTGAAACTGTGAGAGCAGGCGGCACTGTAACCACAGGTGGTCAGTCTGCTACAATTGGTGAAGCTATCTCCATCAATACTAGGATAGTCCAACCAGTGCCGCTTGAGGGTTTGTGATTTCTATATTTGTACATTAAAATAGATTTTAGATAAGTCTTTTATCGAGTCAATGTATGTCTATGTCTATGTTTGTCGCCACGCCATAGAGATCGTTAACCTACTTTTGTTGTTTAAAGAATCGGAGCGATTTTTATAATATTTAAATCGATTTAAAACTACTTTTCTTTAGACTTCCCAAGTGCGAGCATTCCCATTCCATTGAGTAGAGAGTCCGGTATCGCTAATCTTATCGAGAGGGAGATTAGTACTACTGAGAGTTGGCTTCAGAATTTGCATCGTCTCAATCGTCCTGTGATATCTGATTATTCTCGTCGCTCGAGCACTTCATCAAATAATAGTAGCATGGACTTGGATTCTTCAAGAGATGAAGCATTGAATGAAGCATTCTGGAACGTCATCGACAGTGATGACATTGTCGCTTCTACTGATGATGAAGTAAATAAATCTTAAACATTGAATTGAATCAGATAGTATTCGAAAATTAATCAATTTTAAATTTTCCTTTTAGGTCACTTATCGCGCTATGTAATAGTCTGTGATAATCATTCCCAATTAAATGTGACCCTCACCTCATTTTGTGTTGATCCCTACACGTCATTACATAATTTACTATGATTTGAAGGTCTCCGTTACGTTAATTATTTGTTTAATTACTTTAGAGCACTACAATTTTGTTATATTTGTTTCATTACTTCTATCATCTAAATGTTAGATTTCAATAGAATCAGCAAGTACAACAGTCAATTATTCTTTATTGATTAGTTTCATTTAAATAAATACAACCAAGCTCGCTTAATTGATGAATCTTTTTAATTTGGAGCTTTTAGTAAAATTTCCATATAACCTGCAGTATTGTTTTCAGACACTAGAATGTCGTTTTTGGTGTACGCAGCAGAACTTCAAGTCGATGGCCACAAATTCAGTTAAATGTTATTAACGAATGAACACTTATACACGTCAATCAAATATTTAGTACTAAATATACCTACAATAAACAAATTAATCAAAAACATAGCATTTTAGTTTAAAAAGGCATATTTTAAAGCATATACCTACTTACTATCGAAACCTAACTTAATTATCTCTAGAGATAAGCCAGATAAGCATAATATTTACATTTATATTTATTCTAATATAATAATTATGTTTCTATATATTAAAATGTGTATATCATGTTTAAAACGCATGAAGTTAAAGGAATTTTTATATTTAAGATAGAAATAAATGAATCAAACAATTTATAATTTCCTAATCATACAGAGTCTATTAAGAATCTATTTAATATTAGTTATTTCTAAAATCAATAGAATGCTTTTAATTATTACGTTTTATTGTTTATATTAATTAAATTTTATAACTAGGTTTATATTCAGATTACAAACAGATGTTGGTGCTTTCTTTCATTTTATGCAAAATGGTATGTTTTATAAATTTATAAGTTTATGTTATAATTTATTTTCTATTCCTAGTTTCTCTTTAAAATAATATGTATTAACTTCTTTGTTTTAAAATTAATATGCTATCAAGTAATTAATTATATTATAATCAGCCAGTTTTAGGCAATTAGAAGTAAATTTCTAATTCAATTAATTAGCAGAACTACTGTATAACTGCATGCTATTTTTGATTTCATTTGATTGATGCAGATATTATTTTGACCAGAAAAGTGTTTTGTAAATTATAATCACAAACTGTAGTTCTGCACAGTTTTTACAATACCTAAGCATCAATCTTTTTTATAAACCTAAACATTTATGAATTTGACTTTAAACTTATGTTATAATATATATATATATATATTCATGTTCAAAATATTGTAAAATCAAAAAATGGAAGGTAATACTAATAATAATATGCATAATACATTTATTTAATAAGAGACATTAAAGTAAGATTTATATTAAAAAATCTGACCCTAATTTCTCCATTTTTGCTATTGACCTATTGCTATGCACCTATTGACTCATAATACTGATTCAAAATTAGGTCAGTTACACTGGTCATAACTTTTCCAAGAAGATTACAAAATTTAATCATTTTATAATTACACCATGAGTGCAAATTTTTTTTGCATGGCAATATCATGCCATTTTCCTCTAAGAAATGATACCAGTCATGCGATATATCTATAGGCTATTTTGTTTTTAAATCAAAAAAATTATCATATGTGGCGTTATAACAAATGTACCATATGAAAGTTTTATGATTTTGCACTATTTTGCCGCTTAAATTAAATATAATAACATGTTAAAACAAAACAATAATGTCAAAAAATTTAATCATCCCATATATGATTTTTATTATTTGACTGATTTCTTACATAAGTTTAAGGCAAGTGATACAGATCCGACAAGTCAAACCTTCAAAATGATATTCAAAATTTGTAGAAGTAAATGTGGCTTTACACTGTAAATAAAAATGACGATATATCTATGAAATTTACAATTATCTCGTCGGTACCAAAGTGATGATATGTATAGTCGACGATATACGCTTACTTGAATAAATCGTCGAAAATAAAATTGTTAATGACAGTTTAGAAGTATTTAGATTTGAATAACTCATCGACAATTTAATAATTAACCAATAAAATAAATCTTAAAACGACGATATATGGGGTTTACCCTCCAATGAAAAAACTGCAAGATAAACTTAGATTCCACCAATGAAAACTAAGTAAGAAACGACGAGTTTGTTAAATTGTCGACGATATATGGGATTTGAACGCCAATGAAAACACTACTAAGTAGACTAGATTCCACCAATGAAAATTAGGAAAGAAAGACGAATTAATTAAATCGTCGATGACAATCGACCATTTAGATATGTGTACCTACCTACAGTTATTCATATTTCAAAATTATCCAAATTAATTCTTCTTCAGTTCTTATCTGTAGTTTTGAACTGTTCTAATTGATAGCAGTTTTACATTCATTTAAATTTAAGACTACAAGTTCATATTTGCAATACCTACAATATTAAATAAAAATTATCTATATTTCCTGACAGCACAAATATGAACTTGTAGTCTTAAAAATTTAAATGATTATTAAATGTAAAACTGCTATCAATTAGAACATTTCAAA
>JAYMFX010133435.1:1600-12373 GCA_036784945.1 Monocelis spectator | reverse complement strand
TTGAGAACTCATAGAGATTGAGAACTCATATATTGAGAACTCATAGAGATTGAGAACTCATATATTGAGAACTCATAGAGATTGAGAACTCATATATTGAGAACTCATATATTGAGAACTCATATATTGAGAACTCATAGCAGCAATTCTGCAATTCCCTTAACTATCAAAATTCTCCAGCGGGTGTATCATCTCATTTGAATTTAAATGATAGGTACTGTGCGTCATCTGGTGCTTCATTTTATTTCCTAACTAATCATAATTTTATCAATAATATTGTTTGTGCTTTACCAGATCCATTGTCGGGATAGATGTAATCCCATCTCCTCTGCAGATCGATGAAAACAATATCAATGGTAGCGCTTGAAAATCCCAGCTGACCCAGTTTACATCTCCTGAAAATTTTAAATTCAATATAAACGCATAGATTATACGTATTTAGATTATATGTATGCATGCATGCAGAATGATAGCAACTGTTGCATTACACAATATATAATGGATTAATTACATTGAAACCAAGGCAATACCAAGGCAACCATTTAGATAAATTGTGAGCGCGGCGTTGAAACAGAAAGCGCACATTTAATAAAGGCACCCAAATGAAATTTCCGGATGAGAGAATTAAATTGATTTGTTGATGGGAAACAAAGCTTTCTCTTCTCTATCCTGGATAATTAATATTTGAATGATTGACGCGACGCGATGTTCTCAAACTACATAATGCGTCTTATTCTTTAAATATACTCAGGGATAATCGCTTTTAATGATAATATACTAAAATATTTAGTGATGACGTCATTAATTTAGTCATAATCTGTATTAGTTATGATGTATTCATAAATACAAGTAAATTTATATAGCCGAACATTCCTACCTCGCAAAATTTCTAAACGCAGTAGCTCCCATTTTTAAATTTGTTTTCACACCAATAGCGGTGAGAAAAATCTCAGTCGTATTCTCGAGAATTCTCATGAATGATAGTTGAGAGGCATACGCCTTCGGATAGAGTTCTGTCAGGCTCAATTCATCATGAGGAATCTCCGGCATCAGCATCTCAGAGACATCAGTGTCAATGTCTTCTCTCTGGGTTGCCTCACTTGGCTCACTAAATTGAAAGAAATCAAAATGTGATTGTACATATATTACGCAATAGGTTTTTAATTTTCCTCAAAAACAATATAATATGTAGCTTACTTCTCATTTTTATCATCACCAGGATTATCTTCGGACAATTCTTCATCGAATTGTGCGTCACCTTGATTAGTAACCTCATCAGTTAATTCTGTGCTCATGCGGTTGATCTGCGACTCGCCTGCGTCTCCTTGATTAGTTACCACACTATCATTTCTCAGCCAGCTTCTCTCTTTCCTTCGTTTTACTTCTTGCAATTGCATTTCCTGTGTGCGAATATGTGGACTTGTACCAGATACCATCACTTGAATTTCACCCTTGCTTTCCCTCTGTTAATGATAAAAATGTCATCTCTATGAATGAATGAAGACATTGGTATATGTATTGATAAGAATACGGACATACAACAAATGTTTTTCCATCCGGAGGTAGTCGATTAATCTTCCTTTTAGAGACTATTTGGGGACTATTGCCATTCAACCAATTACTCCGACTGTCAATGGAAATGGAAGATAAAGCGGTGGACGGCTCGACACCATTTTCATTCACAAAGCTGCTCAAACAACTTCGCTCAAGCAGGACATTCTCCTTTTGGTCTCTGTCGAGATATCGTTTCAAATCTTTGGAGTTTTGTCCCAACGAACTATTGTCAGCACTTGCGTCCGAATCTTCCGAATCTGAATTTTGAGGCTCGTCCGTATTGCAATCATTATTGTTGCAGTCACTTCGTCCTTGATTTCGCATTGGTTGACCGGTGCTCACTTTCAGTGCCGCTTGCATCTCCCAACGACGAGAATGCCTGAAAAAGTATGGATTACATAATTACATAATTATCATATTATGCGCTGCTCTCTGACATTCAATGCGCAACAACACTTTTACCTTCTTTTGATTCGAATATCTTTTTTCATCAATCTCAATGTATCCTTGATAAGTGGCCGCTTTATGAGAACATCTACCGGGCTAAGAAAATATTCCGGTATTCCGGGTGCAATTTCAATTTCCGTATCTAGACGCATACTCGGGTTGCTGTTGACCTCGAGAAGGTAAACTCGATGATCATCCAGTAATAATATATCAAAACCTAGAATCTACAAATTATATGAAAAGAAAATTTAGTTAAAACTAATGATAGGCAATGATGATATTATGATCATTATCACTGACAAATTCTTTACCTGAAAGCACCCAAATGTTGGTTTACCGGGAGGATTATGGCTGTGCATGTAAACCTTTAGTTCTGGCAGAATGCCAATTGTAGTTTTGCAAACCATCGTTTCTATATTGCGCCATATTTTAGTGACATCATAGCCAAGTTTTTCAATCGCGTGAAAACAACTGGATAAGGTTCTTTTACTTCCCGAGTCTTCTTCATCAGAGTGTATGAAGTTACTGCTCTTCTTATTTAATGAGTAGTTGGTCAGGTGCATATGCGTGTCGTTTATGTTACGTTGAGTCGGTCTCTGATAGCGCACGGTGCAGAATCGAGCCATGCCCTCTTTGTAAAGATAAATCGATAGAGGATCGATCGATTTTAGGACCACATAAATTCTAAGATCAAATTTAAAGCCATCTAACAACAGTGGATTTGATAAATACTCCTGAACGACATAATTCCGATTATTATTACGAAATTCTTCCGGTGAATGTAGCAAATAAATACCATCTCCTTGACAACCTTCGTCAGGCTTTGCTATGAATGCGGGGAGCCGTCTGCTTGAATCTGATTTTGATTTTTGATTATCTGCCACTAAAGAGCGATGATAAGCAATAAATTCTGGCATTTGATGAGGCAAATACCAAGACATGGGATAGAAATTGAATTCATCAGGATAGAGTTCTCGCATGATATCCAGACTGCGAAACAAATTCACTTTATGGAGGAGAGTTCCAATCCCTGAAAATTAAATCGATGTCACAAATCAAATCAACACACAAATAAACACACCCTTTAAGAAAACGCTTTCATTTAATCTATGCAAGCTTTTGTACATAGAACAATAAAAAAATATGAAATGAGAATTAGACAGACAATGATAAATCGATAAAAGAATATCTCTTTAACTAATTGTTAAAAGCGCATACATAATATCTAGATATAAAGTTATCAAAGTTGGATTGTAAACTGATCATAAACACAAATAAAAATTCATGAGTTAATTAACAAAAAAGACAGAATTACCAGGAAATTTGTTGACATAACCACAAGACAGGTTGGGATTTTCCAGATGATTTACACTATTCCAAATGAGATCAGCTGAGCCTTGAGGCCTACCAGTGGGATACTGAAATATTAAGAAAGGAATATTATGTTTCAGAACATTTTATAATCAAACAGATTATAGATTTAAAGTATACAATTAAATTCCAATTGATAAAATAGAAACTACGCAATGAAGTCATAATTATCAAAGTCTATGAAATATTTTTCACAAACCTCTCTCCATTGTAAATCTTTGAGACCCAATCGGACTACATCGCAATTACTTTTGGCACAACTTGTATCAACAGTAATGGCTCTTTGAGATTTTGGTTGAGCTCCAAATTTCACAGTTAAAGATTGACGACTTAATCTTGAAAATTTCCTAACATCTTGCAAATACTTTAAAACCAATTGCCTACGAAAGTCAGTTTTCTTATATTTTTTCAGTGAAGTTATATCTACTTTATTTTGTTCAATACTTTCTCTTAGCTGCTTCATTCTTTCACTGATGGAATCACTCTTTGCACCTGGGCTAATTAATTCCATTTTGTAATGTCAGCTCTGTGGTAGCTTTATAGTTGATATCGATTTAAACTAAAATTTCAATAGACAATGAATATTTCAGTATTAAATCTCTATATTTATTAAATATCCAGCAATAATCTTATCGAATGTTATTCTATCAAAATAACTGATCCATAAAATACAATTAAACTTGCATGTCAATATTATGAGATACTTAGTTTTTTCAGATTAAACCAAATAACTTATATAAGGAAATGACTATCTTGCTAAAATAACATAATATATATTATTCATTTTAAAAGAATCTATAAACTATATTTGATTTTCTCTTTATATAGCCATATAATAGTTTTCAGTTTATTTAAATATTAATCAAAATAATATTCCAGAGAGTACTAACTACATATGTAACTGGGATTTTAAAAAGCTTAAGTAATATGAAATATATTTTGTCATTTTTTTTTATAACTATTATATATTAGTTTTGCTTAAAATGCTTTGATTGGTTTGTTATTTAATTTGATTCATCAACAGGTAAGTAAATTTATTAGTTAAACTGAAGTCTTTTATAGGAACTTTAAGTATAAGGAACACTCATATTCTCATTTCAATGATAAACAATAAATAAATAAATAAGAAAGAATTCAAAACTGTTTTAATATTAGAAAAATATATTTTAAATAATACAATCATTACCTATTCTGTTGTTCAACTTTTCATGGTTTTCTTTCGTATTGAAATTTTTGGTATTACATTTGTATTAACCGGTTTAAATACAAGCAGCTATAATTACCATGGAGTAAATAATTAGTGTAATTAAACATAACAGGTATATAAAAATAAGGAATTTTGATTTCTACAACTTTGTTTTCTTTAACAAACGCTCTCTAAATATGGATTTTTGAAATTTTATTTTTCAATTACAATGCAAAGGTAATCATGGAAAAGATATTAATTAATATTAAACTGCTGTTTGAATGCAATTATTTACGTTAAAATTAAGTGTTTTTGAAAATAATCCTGAAGAACTAAAGTTTTATGTGTCTCTGATATTTTCTGTAACTTTAGATTTTAAAAAATTATATTAAAATGCATTATAAAACGTGTGGACCCAGCCTAATGCAGGATAGAATTTCATACATTATAGGTAGGTAGGTACATGACAAATATGTCCCATGTCATATACATCAAAATTAGTTCCTTAGGTGATCACCATGATACAACAACTTAATAATTTTTTGAACGATAAACCGAACGCGAGCAGCATATAGAAACGCTGGTCTTCATATTATTTTTTGGATTCTTTTGTCGTTTTCTGACTTTCTGTCTCCATTACTCTGCCGCTCTCTGTCTTGTTTGATCAAATCAATTTCAGTCATTGTATTGTTACGAAATTTAGCCTTCCACATCATGATTGATTTCTTGATTTATCCGATCTGTATACCCCGCGAATCTTGTTGGTTCAAATAGCTTGGTATACCTACGTATGTTTATGATCATTATAATTGGGTTATTATACCTTCTTTTATTTTTTATGAATTTTAGATAAACGAAGTTTTTTTCTATACCTACCTACATATATTTCTTATTTCAGTTCTTTTTGTATACCTAATTTGCACTGCATTCCAATGAAGATTGCGATGAAAATTTGTATTTCTAATTTTTTCACCGCATTAGAGGAACTAATAAGTATTTATTATAGGTATAATTAATAATCATAATTATTATTTTTAGAATCTCTACTTCATATTATACCTAACTAATTATCTAGGTATTTAGGCTTTTAGAATCCGACTGTATCAATCAAAAGAGAAAATCCAGAATTGCCTTTTTTATGCCAATCTTACATAAATTAATTACCGACTGTGAGTGGATTTGATGAGTTAACTTGATGTACTGATATCTTCTCATAATTACCTAAGCAGAGTTACTACAATTAATTTCATACGCGTATAATAACTGATGTCCCATTTAACTGGAGACCTGATACAATCCATCATAAGACTAGAAGAATATTCAGCTTCTTAAATATCAGATTTTTATTCCTAACATATCCATTACCAAACTTTTTACCCTTTTAAAATATATCATGAAAATCAAATTAAGTGAATAATATATTTTGATCATACATGCAGTGGGATGAAAAAAGGAACACATTTCGTGAATATATCCATTGTCGAACAGAACGACCGGAATTTAAGACAAGTTTTAAAATCAAGTAAAATAATAGCTTGGAACCAAAGATTCATAATTCATATTTATGCAGAATAAAAGGATGATCAATTGCTCAGTGAGCGATGACTTTATTGATAAACTGACTTTACTCTTACTATAGTATAGATAATTAGTTATCTCCGCCTTGATGGAATTACCTTATCGAATCTGTTAATCTATCTCAGTTACTGAAGATTTTAGTTATTATGTAGGTACAAAACTCAAAAATGACCATTTTTGAGTTTTACCGATTTTAACTAATATAATAAATACTATAAAAAACATTATATCTGAATAGAAAATCAAGATTAAGCCTTTGTGACATTTATTCATTTCTTCAATTAAATGTGAAGACACTTTGATTTTAAAGATGTCTAGAAAAATAATTGGTGATTAGTTATTTATGCTATTCTTAACATAAAATATAGAAAATTCAAAGAGTTGAGTACCCATCAAGATATTAGATCAAATTACCTAGATCAAACGCAAATATTTCAGATTGAATGTGTTGAACAATTTTACATAAACATATTATGGGATAAATATTTAACCTTATAGAAGAATTTTTAAATTACACTCAAGATTATTATGAAGACCCTGATAAAAATATTTGAAGAAATTTTCTTTTATAAAACAGAATGATCTTCATATTATTATCAATCATTTGACCCTCACTATGTACATAGGTTGCTGTTTTCAACCATAAAGTGTTAAAACGATATCAAAAACCCACACAGATACATTTTACCATTTGCAACGACACAACGTTCACAACATTAAATGATGCGGGATATATTTGTAGATTAAAATTGATTGACTAAAACAAAAACAAAAAATGATAAAATTGAATTCTATAAATATTTTAAATTTTTAATGCATTTTATTGTTAATTATTCATCATTTTTATCATATTTATTGATTTTATTAATTTTTAAATATATGTATTTAGTATATAGGCAATATCTATTATTTTTCTTGTCTGACTGGATGAATGTGTATACCTGGTATAAATGGTTAATAATTTGAGTCTTGTATCGATCATTATGTTTCAGTTAGAGGCGCGGGAATACGATGAAACAGAAAATAATTCTCAGATAACACAACAATATTTCAAGAATGCTGTAAATTAAAAATGAGTTATGTATAGGAAAAGCGGTTTCCTGAATGTCAACATTTTATGAATCTCAGTGAATTGACCTTTTACATTTAATTTCCTTCTTTCATTGTCGCGGTGAATTAAAAAAAATACACAGATTGTAATTACCAAAAATTAGGAGTCCCTTTAATATTTTCAGATTTCATTCATGGGGCAGTGGGTTAAAGTTGCAGCGGATACTCAAGTCTGATTTCAGATAAATGATCCCTATTAGGAGATTCTGATTCAATAATTTGTGTGCTATGAATTCAATTACTGTTTACTTCAATACATAGAGATGTAAAGAATATAGGTAAGTACAAGGTGATCTATAGAGTGGTGATCTGATTCTCATTGAGGGGACAATTGAAGAAACATGGCAGTCTGCTTAGAAGTCAGTCATTACTTCTTAGCGAATCACAGTTGAGTATTCGTTGATAATTTGCCTGGAGAATTTGATTTTCAGTTTGTCTCGACAATAGACTGCCACTCTCTATATTCACTCATTAACTGCACATTAACTGGATCACATCTCTATGGTTTAATATTATTGACCAGAAGACGTATATACATGTCAATATTATTCCTATTATTCTTTTTTGATTTTGTATCATACCCATTTACATCGGTATATAATTTCGCATTTTTATTCGATAAGTATGGAAACGTCAACAGATATTGCGAACACTTTAATTCGCGAACAAATGGAATAATTCCCAATGAAACCTGGAAATTCTGACACATGATACAGTATATAGGCATATACGCATACTTTCTATAACAATAAATTCTGTACCCGCATCTACTGTATGGATGACATTCACATTGAGAAATAAGCAGAAATCACGATGTTTATATTAAATTACTTTTACGACAAGACCAAATGTTCCCTGTCAAAAGTGCTTATGAAACCTGTTGGATGTAAGACGCTTTGAAAGCATATATAGTTTGCTATGCGTTATACATTTTGTGATAAACATCAGTAGTATAGAATCGTTGTGTCTGTCTGACAGGCAAGGGATTTCACTGGACGGATGAAATGAAACAGAATCTCTCTCCTAATGTCTAGAGACCTGATTTTCATTGAATTTCACTTCAAGTTAAAAGAGTATTTCGGCTCAAATCTGGATCAGCAAAGTTTCTCAAATTCTTCACAAATGCTCATGTTTATACTATTTAAAAAAAATGTATAATGTTTATCTACATAGGTAAATAAAGATATTATGATACTAAGTGATCCAAGTTCTGTTTACAAAAATTGAGCTCTGACATTCACAAATAAACATACCGCATGAAATATCAGAATGGTAAAACTTATATAACCTCCGAAAAACTGTTTAATAAATTGATTGGTATTGAAACATTTCTGAGTCAAATTTCATTATTCAAAGGATGTTAATGTAGTTCGATCATATTCAAAATAAGGAAACACATAATTAATTCAATTTATAATTTCATTGTGCATAATTTCAAAAATAATAATTCTGATATTATTTACGACGTAGATATTCACTCAAGTTTAGCACCTTAATTTAACCTTTATTACAGAAAGCAGTTAAACTAGCAGGGTAGGTATAGGGTAGACCTCTCTCCACCTCTCTCCACTAACACTCCTATCAATCAATAAGAGAGACTCCAGACTCGTGTGCACCTCTCTCCACTAACACTCTCCACCAACTCTCCTATCAATCAATAAGAGAGACTCCAGACTCGTGTGCACCTCTCTCCACCAACACTCTCCACTAACACTCCTATCAATCAATAAGAGAGACTCCAGACTCGTGTGCACCTCTCTCCACTAACACTCTCCACCAACTCTCCTATCAATCAATAAGAGTGACTCCAGACTCGTGTGCACCTCTCTCCAACAACACTCCTATCAATCAATAAGAGAGATTCCAGACTTGTGTGCACCTCTCTCCACCAACTCTCCTATCAATCAATAAGAGAGACTCCAGACTCGTGTGCACCTCTCTACACCAACACTCCTATCAATCAACATAGACATGAGATTAATCGAATATTGAGTTTGTGTTTGGGGTGAACTCTATCTAACGGTCAGTAAAAATGTTGGCTATCTTTGAAGACCATTTTAAAAATTCCAACAAACTTTCGTTAGTATTTTATGATAATTATGATATTCCATGATATTTGCAAGAATAAAAGTTTCTAGAGCAATTCAAAAGCCACATATTTTACATCTAGTAAATCTATTTTCTCTAATGTGATAGATAGTGTACAGAATTCAGATTAGTAAACTATTTTATATTTTGTTACTCGACCAATCACATTACATCATTCCAATACGCAAAATTTCTTATTGAAAATAGCTCTCTATTCTATTTAATGATGGGAAGATATTACCTTTGATCACTTTTGAGGTAAGAAAAATACGATATTTGATCGAAAGTAATGATATCATTGAAACAATAAACTTAAATGGATGCCGCTCCGATATTTGTTGGATTTGGTAATCCGTTAGTAAAAGACGCGGGACTAAAATCTTCCGTGGTTCATTTTCTGGATGACCGTGGTCCTAACAATACAGAGAAATCCTCTTTAAATCAAGTATTTGGAGA
This sequence comes from Monocelis spectator, assembly GCA_036784945.1. Lineage (NCBI taxonomy): Eukaryota > Metazoa > Platyhelminthes > Proseriata > Monocelididae > Monocelis > Monocelis spectator. The sequence goes on along the minus strand of JAYMFX010133435.1, from coordinate 2,583 downwards.
ATCCTTCGCTTCCGATGCTACCACATCCTCCGCCATTCTTCAAAAGCCACGGCGACATCATCCAATAAATGCGACTCCAGAATTAACGCAGCCCATTTTACCGAAGCATCCCCAATTAAAGCGAGGTTTCACTCTGGTACCTGAGCGGTTGGGGAGTGTTGTCACCTCCTCGTCCGATTCTGACGAGATCTGGGTGTGTGAGCACATCATGCGAGTTCTCTCCGTCATCCTAGTGACCATAACGTTCCCTTTATCCTTATGCTTCTGCCTGAAAGTCATCGCCCAATACGAACGCGCTGTCATCTTCCGTTTAGGCAGGCTGATCTCCGCCACGGCTAAGGGTCCGGGACTGATTTTTTTGCTGCCCTGCTTGGACGTGGTGAAATGCATCGATTTGCGAACTTTTACATTTGACGTGCCGACCCAGGAGGTTCTCACGAAAGATTCCGTTACTGTGGCGGTGGACGCCGTGGTGTATTATCGCGTGTACGACCCAGTGATGTCAGTGGTGAATGTGGAGGATGCCAACCGATCCACTCGCCTACTGGCACAGACCACATTGCGCAATGTGTTGGGTACTGTGAATCTCTATGAAGTGTTAGTGGCCAGAGAAGAAATAGCAGCCCTCATGCAGGCAAGCAGAAAACATTATTAATATTATGTAGATAGATACTATAATAAATTTAATATCCCTGCGTTAATGTTTTAGTAAAACCACAAAGTTCTATTTTACAGGCAAAGAGATCACTCACTAACTCTCGCTATAATAGGAATACAGCACTGATTGAAATCAAAGTGGTATTCTAAGTCTTTATAATTGAAAGTATTGTGGTAGATAGGTGTAGCGACTTTGCATATTCTTGACTTTGCACCACGAGAGCAACACAAATAAAGTTATACAAGTGGTATATCTCTATTCCCTTAGTTATGCAAGTGATATATCTCTATTCCCTTAGTTATGCAAGTGATTTATCTCTATTCCC
>JAYMFX010133324.1:0-12375 GCA_036784945.1 Monocelis spectator | reverse complement strand
TGGTGGGACAAAAGCAGCGATATGCGTTTCTGTATTTTAGAGAGTGAACTCTCTTGGTATTATTACTCTATGATGTAGGCCATTGTTGTGATTGTGTTTTTTTTAAATTATGAACTAATTGCTATTTTAATACTTATAATTAATTCTAGGTCACAAATTTCGATGCGGAAAAACCTTTGGTGATATCACCGTGAATGTCCGCAACTTGAATGGTACCTCCCTATCCACATAACTTGCCACCATAATAAGGTTCGCATTCCACACATCGATTGTCCATTTTGATTTCGATTTCTGCACTACCACAGATAGCGGACAATCTATTTTCTCAGAGCAGAAAGATCCAACAGAGCAGACTAACGATAGTCCGATCTCTATGTGTAGTATTATATAAATATTTTGATTCATTTTGTAAATAATATGAATGCTAAACTGAAAGAGATTTTCATTCAATTTCGAATTATCTTTCGATGCGATACAATATAACCTATCGATTTCCAATCATTTCATTCCAAATTCACAAACTATATGCAAAATACCTACGATCAATAATTAATATTTGTATTCTTGTCATAAATTTTCAATTTTGTTTTATCTGTATTGATATTCAAGAAAAATTACAATTTATTCTATATTTATTATAAATGATTTATTGAATTTTATTTTTTAAATAAACTTGCATTCAAATGTTTTTTGTTCACTATTCTAGTAAACAATTTTATTGTAAAATTGACTTTATTTCCAATTATAGCAAATATGTGATGAGACCATTCGACATTAGATGATTGAGTGTGTAAGACCCAGATACTTTTTTGTTGTTAATTGTAAAGGGGGTATATCAGCTTCTTAATTATGATATTGATTCTTGTAGGTAGCTGGAATATATAACTGATGAAATCAATAACACAATCTATAAACATTAACACAAATAAAGGAAAACCTGCTTAAATATTCAGATGTTGACTTATCTATAATTTCTAAAAAATATATCAGGAACGAAACCATCATGATTACCTTAACAACATGTTACAACAATCATAAATATGTGTGAATTATTATTTTGTTCAATAAAAACAATTACTCTTTTATTCCTTATTAAATTCAGCATATTTTGAACTTAAAATATACAAACATACAAAATGTGTTGGTATCTATACCTCTATGATCTATACTCTATATCTAGATAAAACATACATTATACAATATTAAATATGGATATTTATTCTTGATTTTTAATCGAAGGACGAATTAAGAATAGATTCCAGAAGGATACTCGAAGCTGAATGTGCCCTCAGTCGAATATTTCTCTACTGATTTAGCATTGGAGTTTTCTTCTGGAATACAGCCATTATTTTTCAGTGGAATAATTGTGTGTAAAATTGAATAATTTTAATTTAGGGCCAATTCATAAATTAAAGAACGACTCTGTCGTACGTATGAAATTAAAATCAAAGCAGACATTAATTGAATTTATAATGTGAATTTGCTTCAATACGTTTAATTAGTGATTGTGTCAAATTTGTTTTTTCGCACTAAACAAAATAAAAAAATTGACCTTGGGTTGTAAACAATTCAGATATGGTTTCGCTTTTTGAATTGAACAATTCTTGCTACGCGCATATTAATTTAATTATAGGAGACATGAAAATTAAGTCCGATTATGTTTTGTAGATATTCTATCAATGTTTTATCAACAATAATTTTGCTGTCTACTTTTTTTAATTAAATTATTATTCACGTAGCAAAAAATTGTTCGATTAAAAAAAACAAAATCATATTTGAATTGTTTACAACCCAAGGTCGAAATTTTTATTTTGTTTAGTGCGAAAAAACAAATTTTGACGTAATCACTAATTAAACGTATTATGGATTTTGGAATACTCATAATTTATGATTCCTCCTAATTTATATTTTCAAAACTGTGCAATTTGTAAGAATAATTCAAATATTAAGCATACTAAAGTTACATTTGTACGTAGGAATGTGTCGTTCTTTAATTTATGAATTGTCCCTTAGTAACTGATCAAACATTTTCAAATAGGACTGTTAAGTGATCCTCTAATTCTATGGAAAATGACTTTCCTTGGATACGAACAGCATACAGAGATTATGTAGTATCCAAGGGAAGTCTAAATTTCCATAGAATTGGAGGGTCACTTAACAGTCCTATTAATTACGATTGAGTTTTAAACACTCAATTAATTAATCATATAATATAGAAGTATTTTCAAACGTTTTACCAGCCGACGCCCAAAATGTAGTTGAACAACTTAATTTAAGAAAATATCGATTAAAAAGCACTTTCGAGTAATAATTAATGGATATATTGTTTTGATAACAATTATATTATTTTTTGAACTCTAAATAAATGCTTAAAAGTTCATATAAATATTTTTCTGTAAAACATTATTACTGTTGCAGTTGTAGCAGCTTTTACTGGATAAGATGTATTTCCCAGTCAGTGGCTTGTTAGTTGGTAATACTCTACCTAAGACTTGATTTTCTATACATTTAAAAATACAGTTAATCTCTCACTATGAGAATGTTGTGTTAATAAATATTAGGAAATAATTGGACATGCAAACTTTTAATTGATCTAGACAATACAATAATGTAATTGATATACCTAGACAATAACAATCAGCCAGATTAAAGATGCAATAATATTAGCAAATTGTGATGAGGTCAAATTTTGATTTGCAAAACCTATGAAATAATATAACTAATGAAAAATATTACTTGAGAGTTCAAAATACAATTAACTCTTCAATATTACCTATAGAATCTTACTTCAAATATTTTGTAACTGGTTAATTTATACATAAATAGGCTTTATTCAGTTGACCTTGATTATAAGTCAAATTCATTTAACTGGGAAATATTTTTAATTCTACAACAAACAAGGGATTTACAATTTTCTTTTATGTCATTGGGTTGTCATCTAATCTATATAAACACAACTATATTTTTTAAATCATTATTTTATCAATGAAGGCTTGTTATATTTGTAGTGATGGCACATATTCTTCCATCACCTTCAAAGAAGAATCCATTTAAAATATTTCGTAGCAAAACTCCTCACCAGACATCAGATTCTAAATCATCAGCTGGAAAGCATGATCATGGTCTAAGACTCCTACCAGATTTTCCTAAACAAGTCTTTACATCTGGAAATGCCTCCACTATGATTCTTAAAACATCTGAAAATATTAATGACAATTTACCTACATCAATGTCAAAATCTCAATCTTTGCCATCACCTATTCCATCACAGGCAGAAAAACAAATAAGCAACTTGAAGGTATGTTCTAAAGAAATCATTAATAATAATTAATATTTCTTCTTTATAGAGTAACATATCCTTCATAACCTATTGGTTTTAAATTTTAGTTATCATCTGGATTCTCTTCACCTCTGGTACGTATTGAGTGTCAAGTGGGAGCCCACATGCTTCAATTGAGGTCTGAAGCGCTTCTCTTAAATGCTGACATTTGGCCTTATCCATCTGACTGTCCACTCTCGAGTTTCAATAATTACATTGCATCTCTGTTTGCTTGTTTGGAGAAGATAAAGGAATATTTGAATAATATTGAAAATGCTTTATCTAATGGAGTGAAATCCAAGCCTAATCAGTTGGTTAGTTAAAATTCATGTATTTTGACTTTCTTTGCTATTTATGATAATTTTATGATCTCTAGGAATCCAACTCCATCTCAATATATTTCTCAAATTATGTATTTACAGGTAGACAATATTCGAGGTATTTCATCTCGTACCACAGCACTGATAATCATCTCTTACGAGTCTGTGCTGTCATTATGCCCAGTCTCTACATCCCATCTCATTCTCATTGATAGAACACAGTTGTTGGCTTCCTCTGACCAAGTTGAATTGGTTCTCTTCAGAATTACTCAGCATTTACAACATAATAACGTGAGTATAGCTTGAAATATTTTATATCAATTTAATGTCATGTTTATTATGCAGACTTTTTAATTATTTTTTCACTTGCTATTAAAATAAATTGATAATCTACAAAACTATTTGTAATCGAATTACTACTTTTAGTAGTATGATGTTTTTAATCCTTATTCTATCATTCACCAAACATTGAGGTGGCATTGAATAGATTTGATGCAAGCATGGATATTTATTATTTTAGGATTGTATCAAAAGTGACAATCTTAGCGAAAGGAGTGATTTAATTTTGCGCAGCTGTGGAGATCTCTCCACCGCTCTTACTGGACTAGTCACTCAGTGCCGTCCATCCTCACAAGTCCAGAGTGATGACCTGCGCATAATCCAATTAGCTGTCAGTAGTGTGCAAGCAGCTACGCAGTGCTTTTTATCTGGACTATCGGCTTGGATTCGTCGGGCCGCTCAGATTAGTGTCACTGAAGATGAGAGAACGGCTAATCAGAAGCTGGAAGCAGACAGGCAGACTGTTTTAGTCATGTCTGAGTCAGTGAAAGCCGCAACTGAAACTCTAGTCACTATCGCTCTCAACCCGGTGTTTGTGGGTTACCCTTCGAGTATGCCGTTGTCAGTCAAAGCAGTTCACAGTTCAATTTGTGGTAAGTAATTGTCATGTCCTTACGTAGTTACCTTCAAGAGCTCTATTCAATTCAACCGGCCATTATAGAAGAAAATCTATACACCAAAATTCGGGTTAATATTAGTAATTTTGTTTTTCAGGTTCTTGCTTGACTGTTTCTTCATCGAGTGTCCAGTTATTCAACTCATTAGAGAAACTCACTCGTATTCGCAATGAAACTTCTAACTGCGGCAGTATCCAGAAATGCTTCGCTTGTATTCAAGCTGTGAATGATGCCATCCATCACTTCAACAAATCTCTCAATATTCTCAGCAGTGGTCATGATTAGTGGAAGCGAATGCTCCGATGCAATATTCTTCTCTATAGAGTGGGACTTTCAATTAATATCATCAGGCTTTAGAATGATGATCGAACTTTCCCCTTAATTTTTCTTACAATTTAAATTATGCTTGATAGTCAATAAGAAAGCAATTAAGTTGAAAATATGATTTTTAATTCACTTAATAAAATGTGATAGAAAAACAGTATTTATTTTAGACATTTAAAGTTTAATTATGTCTATGGTCTCTTATCTATATAGTGATTATGTCTATGGTCTCTTATCTATATAGTGATTATGTCTATGGTCTATTATCTATATAGTGATTATGTCTATGATCTCTTATCTATATAGTGATTATGTCTATGGTCTATTATCTATATAGTGATTATGTCTATGGTCTATTATCTAATAAGCATTATATCTATGGTCTATTATATCTATATAAGGATTATGTCTATGGTCTCTTATCTATTGTGATTATAAAAACTCACGAGAGTATTGGAAAACCTCGGTCAATATTTGGCATTCTGATTAATATGAATATTGGCAGCAATAGGTGCTAATTCGAAATGCTTCTTGATGTGAGATTGGTGTATTTATTTCTTTTAATTCTTCTGTGCATTTGTTGATCCGTGTGCAAATCAACTAATTTGTAAACCTTATTCGTACATCTTATCATCACTTTTATCTGTATGCATCTGTAATGTTAGGTATCACATTTGATGCAGGTGGTATATATATATACTATGTATATTATAGGTACCTATACGTATATGCATAATCATTTTTTTATTCAAAATGCTTCAATTAGGGGATGTGCAATAATAAACAGTGGAACATATTATGTCAATATGTTCTAGATAACTATATTTTAATACTTTAATTTGAAATTATGGAAATGAAATCTATATACTAAATTTCAGTTGTTTTAACTTTATTTATAATAACTATATTCATTCGTTTTTAGACAATCATCAAGTTTTATAATATATATGTATTATATTTTTATATACAAACTTCTATTCATTTTTTTAATTTATGCAAAAATAAAATCTTGATTGACTATATTTTTCCGAAAAACAAGATATCCTAGCTATTCTTGAGTTTAACCCAACCTCATATTAGGTACACGAGTATAATAAAATCGAAGGATAAACTACCTATAATGCTGCGTATACTTTAGATTTGAGCAGCACTACATAATTTATTTATAGACCGGTAAGATTTTTTCACGCGGGATCAATTATATATTCCTACAAATTGCATACCTATACGTCGACATTTAATCGCAAATCTGAATGTTGAGAATGTGTCTTACCTATACCTAATCCAAATTTGGGGATAGCAATAATAACTATGGTAAACACAAAATTTAGCGAATTTGCTACACGTATTACTTTAATTTTACGAATTTCTTACACAATTTAAATACCTATTAATTATTTCACCTAATCGATAATTTTTAACGTCCCCAACTTTTGTGAAAAACAAAAATGAAAAATTATTTTTCGACTTCGTGTTAATACCTAATTTAAAGCTAATCTTTCAGAACTATTAGGAATAAAAAGAGAATTTATGATAGAAAATAAATAAACATATATTTAGAATTGAAAAAAATTCTCAAATTAATATATGCAAATCTGATTGTATATTGGCCAAAATTATGTAAACGTGTTTGAATCACTCATACTTTTAATATATCGATCTACAAGTATGAGACAACAGTATTATGCCTACAAGACTACATAACAAAATGTTGTGATTAAAATAGCGTTTATATAAGACAACACGCTTGAAGCATAATAATTATAGGCCGATGATTCATATCATCAATGATCAGAAATGGAGACTAAGCCTTTAACGATTCATGGAAACTTTGCTATACCTTAAACATTTCATCATATGGAGAATAAGGCAACAACAAAAACAAACACATCGATACAAACAAACAAACAAAAAGAGAATGATGAATGGATTCAGAGACATTGTCAAAATTTATGCAAATGAAAAATTCAGAATGCATTTAAAAAAATATCATTTTAAACAAATATAGTAGTAGTATATAGATACTTACCTATTATTAATGGCGTTTAAAGTAAAAATATATCATAATATATTTTACATACATATATATATATATATATGCAGTACGTATTAGTAAGACTAAATTAGCTGATATAAGTACAAAATACATTTATGTAAGTGTTCGTTTAGGAATAGAAAATCTCTTTTATGCTTAATAATAATCATTCAAACAAGCCTGAGCATAAAAAATGCAATATGAGGTCCAATTGATTATAATGGCGCACGCATTCCTTAACCGATTCTCCGACATTAATACTAAACATTTTGCAAGATCAATTACATAATAGTATAATACCAACATCAAATAGGACGAATGCATCAATAAGGATAATAACAAATAAATTTAAATGATTAACACAACCGTATGCAACTATATAGAATAACTCTTCACAATATCGAATATAATTAATCAAAAAGTTTAAACTAATGACTAAACATGAGACTATAATCTAATCTAAAATAAACGCGGCAGCATCAACAGATAGAAATACCTCTATATTTTACCTACAATCAGCAGAAATATCAAGACAAATAATGACAAAATAGGAGCACCAACAAATTTCTGTTTTCTTAAAATATCAATAATATATTATATAATTATATAGTCCTTTTCGACTTTAAATGTAATTGAGATTATTTTAAATTTACAATCAGTATCTAAGCTGAAATTTCATTTTAATTATAGGAATGAAACACTTATTCCATAAAGATAAATAGATTCGGTTAATATGAGAACCATGTGACTAAACATTTAACAATGGGATAATTTCTCAGTTCGCCTCTCACCAGGCTAGAACCCACTACCCCTGACAGGTGTGCTAGCTAGAGACGCTATATAATATTTTTAAGCCCATAACATTACAAGTTAAAAAGGACTAACACATTATCTATCATACTGCGTGTGGATACGGCAAGAACATAATCGATAAAAACTGCACTCACCTATTTCCATCTCTATGTACTAATGTATGCGTTTACTATACTATTTAGCCGCTGAAACAAAGAAATTTAATGTACCAACGAAATTTGAGTTCCTTATTAAAGAGGAATCATTTTATAACAAACAGTTTAACGTCCACTCACTACCAACAATCTGCAGCTACATATTATTATGCGAAACAAAAATACATACACAGAATATATCTATTGACTTTCGAACAAACAAAAAAATACCCCACCAACAATAATGAGAAAGAGAAAAGAAAACACAAAAATTAATGATGATTGAACACTTTTGAAAAATGTGGTCACTGAAAAGTTTTGCTATTAAAAGCAAGCAGGGACAAATTTGCAAAGTAAACTAGTAGAAATAAAAATACAATAAATACAAATTAAAATATTTACAAAGAAAATACAAAGCAATCAACAAAAGCAGATTCACAAGCGCCCAGACCTTATAGTCCACGACAAAATTAAGCTGTTTAATTAAATTCTTAAAAAAAATTCGATAAAAATACTATAGTATGTAATGATAAATATATGTAGCAGGTAATAATAATATTTGATTCAAATAGACTGAAAATCCAGGTAGACAGAATTGATCCAATAACGTCAAAATATAGAGTAGAGTAGGTTATTCAAAAAAAATACTGCATTCTTCAGTGGAGAGTTACGAAGACCCTCCAACATGAGTATTATGATGACAATTAAGATTTGTGGTGAACACAAAGCAGTAATATATAATCAAAGGACCATTATACCAAACAGTCGTAAAAACATATTTTCCTTGAGAGATTAGTATACTACTCAGATCATTTTAAGTAATATTTGTCATATTAAATTAAATTTGAAAAGGAGATGAAGCAGAACTTCTGAAATATATGTACACATAATTCGACTAAATATATATATATAAAAAACCATCATTAATACCAATATACAAAATATCTCATGATTCACAAATAGTAATATTCTTTTAAGATGACTTGAGGCATCGTTGAGACAGATTAGAAGATATATGCAGTTAATTTTAATTAATAGCTTAATTAATGAATTTACTAATCAATCAAGAAGAAAAGAACGATTAGAAACAATGTAAAATTAAAATATTCTAATCATTAGGTTGTTATTGATATAAATTATCTTTATTAAAGGTCATCCACCATGTTGCTTTAATGAAGTTCGGAAGCAAAGCGTCAATCAACTCTAGGATTTATTTTTCGCGAACCAAGAGAAGATGCTCTTCTTCTTGCCAGTCTTGTCGTTCTGCTTGTCCGCAACAGCAGAAGGACCGGCAGAGTCCTCTCCGCAGCGTGGTGGTGTTTGATTCGTTGAACTGTTCTTCCGTACATCCTACAAACAAACGACAAAGGCATTATATATTATAAATGACGACGCTCGCATGATGTTTGTCGCATAGAATGGAAACAAATCAGAAATACAAAACCCGTCGCTAATAACTACGAAGGTGATCAAAACACCACAGGTCCAATAGGACTGTTAAGTGACCCTCCAAATCTATGGAAATTTAGACTTCCCTTGGATACTACATTATCTCTGTATGCTCTTCGTATCCAAGTGAAGTCATTTTCCATAGAATTAGAGGGTCACTTAACAGTCCTATTAACCTGAATATTTGTATTCGATCAACCCAGTTATAAACATAGAGATAATGTCGCCTAATCATTTACACATTTACTCTCTTATCATTCATATTATCCTCTCTAAAGAACATTGACCATTCAAGTGAGTAGTGTTCTTAATCTATGGAAATTCAGTAGGCCCAATGATATCCCTATTATTATTGCTGAGATTATTATCGTCCCTCGTCTATCTCTAAGGGCGTATTAAATTTCCATAGAATAGAAGAGTTAGTTAGCTCGTTTTTAACTTTTCTTTCTTTCTTTTGGTATAAATAATGCATCCAATTGAAAAGTAAATTGGTTCTAGTAAGTGAGCTCGACACGAAGAAAATCTTTTTTTTCATTTATAGAAAATGAGCGAATGTATAATACTACATATTATTATGTATAATGAAAGTCAATATCAGAATATTAATGATGACAAAATCTCATTTTTCTTTCAATAGGAAATGCTGCGCCTGCTAAAATGTCAGAAAAAGAAATGATCTCGGATATGTTAGAGGAAAAGAGACTTAAAATTCTGTCACATCTGCTAAAATGAATTATTTCAGATATTAAGATGATTTATTAAAATAATTAATATTGGAGCGTTTCATCACTATATAATAATTTGAATTAAATTAGTTCAAGTAAATACGAATGCATTTTGCTATTATGCTGATGCAATACGACTAACTGCCACTATAGTTAGTCTTAAAAGCATTCAAGCAGAAATATGAACAGTCAATATATGCAAGATTACCTAATTCTAATCACATTTTAATTATCAGTAGAAAAATCAAAAATCAACCGAAGCATAAAATTGATGTTTCAAAAATGAAGAAAAAGATTTAATCTATGTAATGTATTTGCTTTTTCAAGCTTTCCATTGAACCAGAAGTTGATGACGATTATTTTTAAAAGAAAAGATTTTTTTATTATTAATTTTGTATAGTAAGTATTGAATACGAAATCATGATCCATGGGGGCATGATCCGACTGTAAATTTATGTTTTGTCAAGCTCCTCTATAAATAAAACAACAGTAGAGGCTACACATTAATTAATACCATAGCCAATAAAGAAAGGTATGCGCTAAATGGTCAGGAAGTTTAACTAATTAGAAAGAGAATAATAACTATCTCTCGTATCTTCATGTGATACCAATTTATTATGCATCTTATATACCTATAGCCATAATAACTATAGTACAACCAACCAACCAACCAACAACATGATACTCACAAGGTTAAAATTAATGCGATGAATAGCATGTGTGCAATAAGCACATCAGCATCACTTAGACATTAAATTCACAAAATACTACACACCAACAGTCACTCTTCTAAATTCTTTAAGGCGCTTAAGAGAATTTCCCAGACTCAATGCGCGCGGTTGTTATAATATACAGATAGAGATAGAGATATATAATAAGCTATAACTGTTTCTGTTTTATTATTAAAATCAAAACTTTGGCGACACGCAGCAGTTTCTCATATGTATTGTACCCTTTTTGATTATTTTAATAGTTATATACGGATGAATGAATTAGGAAGGAAGGAAGGAATGATAATTTGATCATGATCGTTAAGTAATGAATTGACTGACATTAATCCAATATTGTAAATCAACCATTTTCACAGGGAAGGAAGAATTCACTCAGTGATTTAGATCTGCCCAAAGCGTGTGTAGTGGGCACAAACACACACACACACACTGCACGTCTTTTCCAAACACATGGATTATATCGTTTAAGATTAGAGTGTCACACTCACATAAACTAAACTAAAGAAGCGGGAGCGATCAACAGTAGACTGACTATAGAGATCATTCAATTTTTATTTAGAGAATTACTTCCTACTATACATTGCTGAGGTGATGGAGTAGAGAGAGTCGATAGATGTCTTTTCCATTTCTTGAGTAAACAAAGAGCATGTGTTTCGTTTTTACAAGACAATAAATCAACACGATATATTACTTTGAATTTGTATGCGCTCAATTCTATAATTAGGGAAGCAGAGGCCACAATATCTTCATCATCAACTGCAGATTTGCGTGAATGCATCATAACAAGGATAGGTAGGTATTCCATTCCATTCCAATCCATTCTGTAGGCACATTTGTGCATGAAATCAAATCGAACGATGACATTCTTATGAATTCAATATAATAAGGCGACTGTGTTAGTCTGTCTGCCAGCATAAAACTGCTTTCTCAGCGATCAGTTGCATCTTTATCTTTTTGATAAGAGCGATTAGCTATCTGTCTACTTCACAATTTACGAGATGGATGCAGTGTTGAAATTTAACTAACACAGTTTGCCAACCAACTGGATAATCCGCGTATTTAAGAAATGCACTATTAAACCGCTCAATATTATATTAGCCAGATAGACTACTGACTGCTGCTACAGTACAAGCGAACGCGCTTCCAGCCGCTTCATTTAAAATTCTTTGTAAGATGGGTATAGAGCTACTACTATGTCAGGCTAGCTGTTAGAATGAGACATGATGCTTAGCCAACAGCTCTACCCTGAGTGAGACATTGATCTTTAGATGCAAATTATTGATAAATTTTTTAATAATATTCATCTAAAATCTGTTCATGTTAGTTATAGGAGAAGCAGGTTGAAACTCAAATGCATCAGAATGTATAAATTTGCACGACAGGACGTGTGTTTTGGGTATCACATTGTCACTCTATACGGAAGAATTTATATCCGATAACATTCAAAATAAGATAATACGAGCTTAATAATATTTATTAAGATTATAGTTATCTAGCTATATTTTGCTAATACGTATTATTGGTACCTCTGTGGTCCCAAGAATAAATTCTACGATAACTTTCCTGAAT
>JAYMFX010133323.1:0-17881 GCA_036784945.1 Monocelis spectator | reverse complement strand
TTGATAGTGTATATGTATCATCAATGTATATGTAATTCTCTCTCTCTCTCTCAGTTGATAGTGTTCCTCATCAGGGTGAAATTCTCTCTCTCTCAGTTGATAGTGTTCCTCATCAGTGTGTAATTCTCTCTCTCTCAGTTGATAGTGTTCCTCATCAGGGTGAAATTTTCTCTCCTTCAGTTGATAGTGTTCCTCATCAGGGTGAAATTCTCTCTCTTAATACTTAAATATTATTAGAGTATGACAACATTTTATTAATTAGTGTACAACTATTGAGTATAAAGAAAAAAAATTCACGAATAAAATTTTAAAAATACAATTTATTGTTAATTTTATCACCACAATATGATACAGTAATATAGAGAAGTTATAATCAATATTTAATATCAAAAAGAAATTATATAGAAATAATATTATAAGAAGTAAACAGAATATCAAATGTCCTTTATATATCAATGTAAAAAATTAAAAGACAATTTATAAGAAACAATTTGTTGACCCAAATTGGTTGGTTTTTTCTTAGCTTTGGTTTTTCAAAAGCAAAATAATTTCAACTGCGATCAACCGATAAAATCATTGATTTGATTATCACCGTGGGTCGATTCTCATCCTCATTAAATATTTCTAAACTTTAAGAATCAATTACTTATTCAAAACTATTATGTACAAACTTGTACAGTTCTTTTTCAGATAAAAACGTTTTTGAATAGTAATTGTTCATTAAAGTTTAGCAATTTTTAATGTCAATGGAAAAATCAAACAATCATTATAATCATAGAGTAATAATACCAAGAAAGTTCACTCTCTAAAATACAGATACGCATATCGCTGCTTTTGTCCCACCAACACGACGCACAATTTCCTATCTCCGACATTATAAAAGCATCAATTACAAATTGACGTCATTCCTGAACGCTTAGTCTGATTTTAATTCTTCTTATATCTTTAGAAAGTGCTCTTTTGATATTTTCTTACAGTGAAAGAATTATTAAAATCAGACTAAGCGTTCAGGAATGACGTCAATTTGTAATTGATAGTTTTATAATGGCGGAGATAGAAAATTGTGCGTCGCGTTGGTGGGACAAAAACCAGCGATATGCGTTTCTGTATTTTAGAGAGTGAACTCTCTCTTGGTATTATTACTCTATGGATATAATATCTATAACATACTTTTTAAAAATCTATTATTCAGAAATTGTGTTTCACTACTTTAAGTAGCATATTAAAAATAACATAAATCGTTAAAATATCTGAAAATCATGCATTAAAAATTAATTTTAAATACGCCATTTTAGTCCATAATATATAAAGATGCAAGCGCTGTTTCTCACGCTGAATTGATAACTATTTGGGCACGATCTACAATCCATGAAGCTAATTGGTAGGCTCTTCTTCCAATTTCGCAGTCATACATTTGATTTGGAATTGAGTCAAATTGTTTACTGGGATATTGGAATGAGGTTGTTGACCCAATCGATTCCAACTGTGAGCTCCAACATCTGGCACAAATCAATACGTAGCATCAAGTCATTGTATTAAACAATTCATTTCATAGCAAATCATAGCAAACAACACTCGCTATTTATTTACCTGATGCGTTCATCGTCCCAGCATAACACTCTTAGATTATTGTCTTTTAGGTGAACTTCGCCTTTGAAAAATCTGACAGCTTTCAATGCCTTTTCAGCTGCCTGGAAATGAAAAAATAAAATGATATTTATAAATAAGTCAACATTGAATATTGGTTGGTAGAGTTTTGATGTTTCTATGATTCTTCCATTTTTGTCTTTCTCGATAATTTCTCGATCGATAAACATATTTATTTTAACAATCAATTTACTTTCCGAAGGATTCGGACATTTTATAAGTTGGCAACGGCCTTCCCATCTCCTGTTGATAGCGCTGATAACTGTCCATTGTCGAGTTGAGTCGAGTCGAAGAGACGACTCTTAGATCTTAAGGGGAGGGGGGTCAACAGAAGAGATTAAATAGTTCCATCTGATGACAAAGAACGTTGAATTAAAACATTCTCTTGCTATAACATCACTACTATTGATTTTTGTTATCATCCGGCTTAAGAATGAAGGGGTGGTAATTATCGTCATAATATAACACAATGCCAACATAACTTCTGTAGATTCATATTATAATTTAGAATGACAATAGCTGTATATCTGCGACAAACACAAATCTTCTATAGATCTAATCAATATGTACAGGTACATATTGATTAGATGGAGGTCTCCACTTTATTCAAACAAACAACTAAACATAATATGCCATATTATCCTTACATAAAACCCCTCTCTCTCTACACCGACATTAGTAACGTCAAACTTTTCTTGTTAATATTTTCTCAGAAAATACGACTTAATGCTTTAATTGATCTTCTGATCATATCACATGGAACTCCCATATCAAAAACTCATTTCCTCTGCTTCGAGGCGCATTTATTGTCTCCAAATTTAAGGCAGCTCTATAATCCCGAACATTTTCTCAATGCTTTTCCTCGAATCTAGACACAAGAGTGCTCTAATCATGACCATTGGTTATTTGGTCATCTTCCTTGTAATTCTATCTTTTTTGTATTTATTTGATTCCTATTCACTTAATACACAGTTTTATCATTATTAATATTAATCCTATGGCTATATGTAGATTGATTCTTAAACTTACCATACAGAAGTTTATTTCTCTAGTGTATCATCTAATCATCCATCTACTATAAATTATTTATAGTAGATGGATGGGATTACATAGGATTAATATTAATAATGATAAAACTGTGTATTAAGTGAATAGGAATCAAATAAATACAAAAAAGATAGAATTACAAGGAAGATGACCAAATAACAAAAGTAATAAACATTAAAATTCCTAGAATGATAGTACATTTAATGTAATATCATTACCTATATTAACCTAATCAAGAGATTAAGAGATTACCTGGTGGCATTGATAGCAGACCCATTCGGAGGAATTTTCATTGTAGTGGTTTTTGCTGGCATTCAAATCACATCTGGCTTGCCTCATCCATCGCTTTGCTTCAGTTGGCTGAAAATTCAACTGGAAACTATTTCCATTCTGAGAACATTCAGTCAAATTGGATAGGAATCTACTACGCCGTTTAATATTTTTTAAATAATCAAAGCAGCTCGAATGAATTCGTTGAGCTTCTCTTAAAATGAAGTGCACCACAGCAGAACAGCTTTCACAATCATTGGAGTTTGAATTTACCTTCAATTGCCATTTTAAAGCAAGTCGTTTTATTAACTGTTTGCAGTCTTGAGAAGAATATGACTTAGCCTGGTCGAGAAGACTCCTTAACTCATCTTTAACATCATCAATGTCAAAATCCTTTAAGCTAATCTGATTTCTGCTGAATATTTGTTCATCATCATTCACAATCGTTTGACATCTATCATTACCGTACTTGAAGAGGTAGAGCATCTTAACGAGCTTTGACTCTCCATTGCCAAAGTCAAGTTGACAGGTGTTCAATAATGGGTCGTCCTTCGTGTCATTCATTTGAATTACTTTTGTCATGATGTAGACAGGTTGATCGGCCGACTCTGGATCAAATACTTCATAAGCAACAGACGCGCCCTTTGTAAAGGTTGTATTTAAATCCAAATTGATTAACCGATGCCACTGTAAGGGAATATATTCACCGGGAAACAATTCATTTGATATTCTTTCCATAGACGACTGAAAGTTAGGCAACTCTTTCACCGACAGATCGTCCAAGATGTAGTCAATGTGTTGATCATCGCACTCTAATATGGCCCTGATTAACCAAACGCATTGCTGGTCATTCGAATAACGAACCACGTTCAACACATTTTGAGCCAATTTTGTGAGAACCAACGAATGCTCACTTGTAGATAAACAGCCCTTTAGACATAGCAGCGTGTGATCATTTGGCAATATGTCAAAATGAATGTTGCATTCGTGTTCGCTGCCATTAATCGTATTATCACATTCCTTCAATACTGTGACCAGTTTAGAGATGGCTTTAACCTTCACACGCTTTAATGCAGTTCGGATTTTCGCGAAATTTTCTTCGCGAATTTGTAATTCGCTATACAGAATGCGGATGACACCGTTAGCAAATTTATCGCTATCGAATTTGTTACAAACACGGTGATAGAAACTGTCCATATTCGACGATAGCTCTATTTGACAAATGTTCTCTTTAACTATGCCCGACAAGGGTTTTGGTTGTACGGATTCACTTAATTTACTAAACAAGTTAATCAAGTCGTATTTAAAATTGGGACGTTGAAATATTGGATAGTTTAATTTGGTCACTCTTCTCTTCAAATAAGGATTATCTACGTAGATCAATTCACGAGACGGTAGAAGACAACCACCTTCGGTAGGTAAATAAAGACGGTGTCTTAGTTCCACGGAAGGTTCTGGGTGATTTTTTAAATATTGAAGGAATCTATCCGTACTTTTGCTTACAATTGCACGATCCGACTCATTTAGAACTTCGCCGTTAGTCTTTTCAAATATCCTCAACAAGACAAGACAATAAGAATCCACAGAAATATTTTCCTGTGCGTCTAATTGAAGAAAAAGTTGTCTCACTGGAAACAACCTACGATTTAGTCCACACAAATAGGGTAGAATCTCTTCCTCTTGATCAACTTCTTGCATAATCACATGAACAGGTTGGAAGAACGTCAACTGTTGATCATCCTGAAAATACGGCACGATATTCGCTTCAGTCAGCTTTGCTTTACAAAATGGAGTAATGCGAATGGAGTTCAAATGGAGAAAAATGCTCAACAAAATGTTATCAAAACACCATAAACTATTATGAGGAATATCGATGATATTCTGACAAAGGAGCAATAAATGATCGCATATCTTTTCGATTTTTGGTTTGACCAATACACCAAGTTGGATTAAAAGGTGACTATTTTCCGAATAAACTTGTTGGTTGGGCAATATGTCATATTGAGACCACGCCAATAGAAAATAATCTTCCAAAATTGATTTTCTAAAGGATATGTAAGAAAGGGAGTTATCAACTTTCTCAAATTGAGGAATAATTCTATCAAACTGTGAATCAATTTTATACGGCTTCAAAAATTTGATTCGACCAATTTCTTCTAAAAGTTGTCGCGGTCGATGTGGACATTGAAAGATGCAATTGATGAGCTCTTGAGATTTGTCGTCATCGGGATTTTGCGCAATTTTATTGACAAATTTCAACAAATCTTTGTCGGTTAAATTATTGACAACGTCTAATTCAAGTAAAAATTCCAGCCAATCATGACAAAATTCTACAGGTAATAGTTGTTTCTCGGGAATCATCATACGAAATATGCGAACATTTGGATTATAGAAATAGGACGGGTCTTTGAGTGCATTGATATCATTCGCGTTGATGAATTCGAATGTTTTGAGGAATTTAAGAATATCACTGCTTAGTTTGAATTTATTCCATTCTGATTTATTGTAGAACAAATCCTTAATGAAATTCAAATGTTTCATTTGATTTGTTCTGGACATTGTGTGCAATTTGGGGAATATCAATTGTAAATACGCAAAGTCCAGTTGAATGATCTTGCATTCAATAATATCATACAGATGCCGAAACTCCTCAAACCACCGTAAGAAGACAATTGAGTCAGTTCTGTTGAGCCAAAAATCTAATTCTTCACTATCTAATTCGAAAACTCTGTCATCTTCGATCGAGTATGCGGTGGAAGTCTGGGGAATGCTCATAATATTGTTCGAAATATCAATGAACATCGGTAGTGTTTTGATAAAATGAGAATATTCCGGCGGTGCATAAGAAAAATAAGCGCACAGACGTTTTGCCTCTTCCAAACTGAGTTTAGCACTTCGAAAATCAGAACGGATGGATTTTAAAGCACTGAGAATATCACTTATGTTAGGATTTCTTTTCAAAAAATCGACTATTACATTTGAAATCTGGTTGTTAGGTTGGTAAATGGAGAGCTGTATCAAGCCAGATCTCAATAATTGATCATCGAATTCAGATAGGTTCAGGACTGTATCTAGTCTCCCGATAGGTAGCAACAGTTGTTTCTTGCCCTGTAATACGGGCAGAAGCGACCAGTTTGATAGACATTTGAGATCCGAAAGCATTCTATTTCTTTCACGTACATTGACGTTTTCCCTTAAAAATTGCCAAAATCGGGCAAGCCACGTTTCTTTGACTTCGAAAGTTGAAATTCTTTCTTGAGAAACGATTTTCCCATTGAAAAATTCAATGCTCGTAAAAATAAACGCAAGAAATCTTGACAAATCGGGAATAGTAAGATCCCTTAAATATGCTGACGGAGCATTAGAAGTCTGGAGATTTGGATGAACGAAAAGATCTTTGCGATTGTGAATGAGATCGGAATAAATTGTAGTAAATAGTGTACTACATTTATTTAAAATTCTGATTCTACCATCCGATGAGAGAACTGGAAAGTTTTGTGATCCATTCGAGAAAATGGCATAGTTGTAAAATGTCACAAATTTATCTTCACTTTCAAAAAGAGTCTCACTCGGATATTTACCAGCAATTGAATTGGAGTAGAACAAATATTCAAAATGTTTAATTGCAGCTTCAGGTGAAATCATATCGAATCGAATTCCATTTGTTTGCATGCAAGTTTGAATTTCGTCAGGACAATTTATAATCACCATACCGATACGCTTGAGAATGGGCAGTGCGGCTACAGTTGTATTTCTTCTAACGAAATATGTCGGAGATGTTAATTGCCTGCCTCTGCGATTAGTTAGTGTATAATTGTGCCATGATAGTTGCTGCAGCTGAGCATCCGAGATAAAACATTCTCTGACCATCGGGAAATGACTTCCTCCTTGGTGATCTCTCAAGCAAGTGTAAAACCCATCAATCAACAGTTGAGATAAAGCTTCCGATTCACTTCTGGGATGAACGGTGCTTTTTGGAAATAATTTGTAATAGCTATCCACAAATACTTCCACAGATTGATCGGGAGATTTCAATTCTTTAAAATGATTAATTAAAGAATGATACGCCGGTGCGATAATCTTCTGCATCAGAAATTTATTCCATAGCTTATCGAATTCAGTTTCCGCAAAGTTTAATTTCGTGCTCTTCTTTTGGAGAGAAAAATGAGCATTTATGTGAAGTGGAAAGGTACAATCTATTGCTAACGGCAAGCAACAAAAAAAATTCCCGCTTTGGGGAATTTTACCGTCTGCAGTTAACGGTAGAGCAACACCACCTCGTGGAATGCAAAGCATTCGGTTATTCAAGTGGGGATTCATTTTTGAATATTCGGCAGTACCGTCAGCTCCGAATCGGTCAACTAAAAGCCATTCACTTTCTACAAGTCCTTGGGCACAATTGTTGACAAACTTTTCCGTTAGTATAGTCTTTTTATGAACAGTATCACGCACTTTAAAAGAAAGGGAATCTTTCAGGCTTTTAATTTTTTCCCTTGACTTCTCGAAATAGTCTATGAATGACTCTGTCGAGTCAACGTGGTGTTGATCCTTTATGATAGAGGCACTCCACATGATCTCCTTCATGTCGTTCTCATGCTCAAGTATTTCGCACAGTTTAATTGCCCGAATGTGTTTCATAAACAGCAAGCATTTGTCCAAATCATTGGAAATTCTTTTAAACATTTCTCTAATGAATGTGGCATCTGTGGGTGGGGAAGTTCCTTGCTGCACAAGCAAAGGTTCACTCTGATTTGCATGGGGAGTTCGTAGAGGGAAGCGAAACAAAGTGCCACATCTACTGCTCAGTTGATCTTGGATTGACCGGTAACACTGGAAAACATGTGAAAAACTTTTCTCAAGCTTTTCAGCGGGAAACTGTCTACTGTAATAGCCCCTTTTAGCGGCATGCACATATTTGCCTCGTGGATCGAACGCAAACAGGGATTCTCCTTTGTCAGAACTGTTAGTGATGAAAGTTGGCACGTCAGTTAAATGATAGATGCAATTGAATCTTTCGGCCAGATGTCCATGACTAATCGGATGAAGCCGGTCAGTTAGCCATTTGTCAGGTGTTTGAATGGCAGCGATGTCACTGTCAGAGAATGGTTTATCCTGATAGATGAGTAGAGCCGGTCCCTGTAATTCTTTCCATTCATCTGAAAATACTTTCTCATCAGGATGCGATCTGTAGTCCAATATGAAGTACAATGCTGTAACACCTACGTCATCGGCAATGTGAATCATTTCTTTCATAATGGATTCGTCGCATGGATATTCCTGTAGAATGGTTTTAATAAACTCGCACGTCGTATCTGCACTTTGTCCGAACGAAACACCGTACGTATTATCATCCAATAATTTCTCTCGATCCTCTTTAACACCCAATATTTCCACAGCTTCTTTGTATGATAAAAGTTTATGAACATAAATCATATCCTCATCAACGATAAATGGAGTGTAATTAAAGCATAATTCGGATTTAAGTCGCAGGATTTGCTTATTATCGGGTAAATAAATCTCTTGATTAACTTTTCTACTGATTTTGCAAAGATTTCTTATTATTTCAATGGATACTTTAAATAACTGCTCATTCAACTCAGAGTGTCTATTCGCTTCAAAGATCGTGTTCAAAACGTCGATGTAGTGAAATTCCGAGAACTGAGCTGGAACTTTCAGATGACGGATTATGCAAGGATAATGATTTCTGAATGTTGCAGGCAATCCGTATAGAAATGGGGCGATATTTATTCCGTCTTGGGCGCATTTATTTGGTGAAACGAAATAATTCGAGTCACTGAAATACACAATCGGCAGTTCTTTTAACTTCAATCTAGTTTGAAAATCCCCTTCTTGTTGTTTATGCAAATGTTCAATATGATGCAAGATATCCTTCATAATTTTGCTGATTTCGAATTTTTGTTCTTCCCTAGCCGATTCAATTAAGTTGACCGTTTTTTGAATTTGATCGTCAACATAAGCTTGCGGAATACTCTTATCTAAAGAGAAATATTCCGTGAACTTATTGAAAGCATTCTTTTCACAACTCTCCATGGCTTTACTGTCAATAAGCGAGGCATTACAAGACACAAGATTAGAATGTCTATCCAGGTAGCTTTCGTTTATCGAGCACCAAATGAATTCTCGCGCGTCCTTAAATAGTGGCAAACCGACAGTAAATTGACATGGACAGCCAAAGTTTAGCAGAAAAGGCACAGACTTTAATTGTGTCACGTGTTCTGGTGACGGTTCATCGTTCGCCCTAATCTTGTCTACAATTAGCTCTACAAGTACGCGACTTCTGTTTATACCCAACTCTTTGGTTTTAGATTCGAGTGTTCTTGAGCGTTCAATCAATACATCCCAGGGTTGAGTCTGGTGTTCCATACCTAACTCCCGTAAATTAGACAACACAGTTTCATAAGGGCTACCCAGGGATTGGAATTCTGAATACAACTTTTTCATATTATCAGGTCCCCATTTAGGAAAGCGATGATCAGACAAACCATACAAATGTTTTAGTTTGCTCGAGGGATCAATCAATTGGCATGGCTTAAGGAACTTCCTTCCTTTACCAGAAGTCAAAATGCAGGGATTTTCTTTAATAAGTTTTAAGATAACTTTGTCAGACGTCCTCAATGTAAACAGCGAATGTATCATAAATTTGGAATATTCTGATTCAGATATTTTTTCAACATAGGGAATAAATATCTCCTCAAAAAACCGATCTCTGTTATAGAAATGCTCCAAAAAGCGTTTAGACTTCTCTTTAAAAATATCGCAAACATTGGCTGGGATGACAACAACATATTTTGAAGGATCAACAATGGCAATTATTTGAACCAAAATTCGTTTCGCCGTATGAAAAATGAGCGGATCAAAGGAATGATCCAAGAACACACACTGAGAATAAGATGTCCAAGATCTATCAGAAGAAGACAGAAATTTCAAATCATCTCGATCAATCAGAGCATCATAAAATGCGCGCGCCAAGTACTGTAACGGTGTATTACTCGTTAAGGCTTCCACTGTTGGCCAATAGGAATACCATTCGTGTGCCGATTGAAATCTATCCTTCAAAACATCAAGAGAACGAATTAACGCCTCGACTGCTGGAAAACTCATTATGAATTCGTTCCAAGGATTCGGTTTCAGTTCTGTTCTGCTAGTTGAAATATCGAAATAGCCATTGATGTGAAATCGCAAATTATGCTCTTGCTGCAAAGGCAGAAAGCAATAGAATTTCCCCTTAATCGCTTCCGGAATATCGTCCTGATTAACGGAAAAGGCAACACTCCCAACAGGAAAATTATTCTTAAACGCATCACTGTCAGTAAAAATGGACGACTGCCAAAATCCCGAACAATGTGAAATCAAAAAATATTTCTTTTGCCAACTTTCATTCGACTCATCTTCGTCAAAGAATGTCAAATAACCCAAATCACGAACTCGATCAACACATAAAACAAAAGTCAATCTATCCAATGCATGATGATGATGATCAGATTGCAGACGATTTCCGAATTTTCTTTTTATCTTTTCCAAAATGTTGAATTTACATTGCTGTTGAGGATGGTCGGAAAAGTCATCTATCGAGTGAACCATTGCCTTATCGATAGAACATAGAGGTTGCAGCATCAAATCCTCAATGTCATCACTCAAAACATAGACATCGATTTTAGTGACATTTTGTAGAAAGAGTAATAATTCATGGCCGTTCTCATAAATTCCTTTAAACAAATTGATGATATCATTCTTGCTAAGACAATTGCTGCTAATTTCACTGTCCTCCGCCTGAAACAGTGTTCTCAAAGGGAAGCGAAATAGGGTTGCGTCATAATTGGCCATAGACGAGGCTGGGGATAGATCACAGCCAAAGATATTATTGAAGGGATAAAATTGATCGACAAAAAGTTCCCTCTGCTTTTGGAAGAAACGTTTCGACATGTCCAGTTTGATTCCCGGTTGATCTTTATTTCGCATTGCTTTACCGAGATATTTCTTATGCGGATCAAAGAAGACAATATTATTGGAGCTGATAAAACTTGGCACATCAGTGAAATGATACACGGTATTGAAGCCTATACCGAAACGACCGACTTTATCGCTGCTTTCCTCTTTAGTGGCACCTCCTAATTTGATTATATTTTTAAAGTCTTTCTCTTGAAATATCGCATCATTATAGACTAACAGGGCTGGATTGTGCAGAGACTTCATGGTAGAATCAAACAGATGAGTTTTATTACCCTCAAAATGACGACTGTCATAGACTATACGTACATTGGTCGCTCCAGCATCGTCCGCATTTTGTAGAAGCTCTTTGATGATATTGAGACCGCCTCCATAATCGCGAAGAATATTTTTTAAACGCGTCGTCAATTGTTCGCTCTGACCAAATCCAGTGTCATAGTCATAGTCTTCGTCACTCATAAGGACACTTATAAGACTAGGAATGCCTAATTTGGCCGAAACTTGAGGCGTTATGCGACTGTTAACGACGTAGAGCTCTTCCTCCAAGTCCTCAATACTAAAGCCTTCATTGTTAGCCGTGTCCACGTAGACACAACGGTTAGCTGGCATGAGCTTCAAATGATCCCGATCAATGGGAATAACTAGATCAGTTAAGGAATATTCGGCAGTAGGATCATCGGCTAGATGATTGATAATGGCAACAACAATATTAAAATCTCTTCTCTCCTCTGACAAGTCACTCTCGAGCTCATAAAATGACTGAATTCTCTTTAATACATCACAGAAAGAGAACTGTTCCTCCACACCACAAGCCAGCAGAAATGTTCGTATTTCATTGTCTTCGTGCAGTTCAGCTGGTATTGAGAATAAATACGGCTCAAAATTTGAAAATGGCTTAGCGAAGGCGCAGAACTCGGGCGAAACAAATCTATCACCCACCCAAATCCACTCTTCAATTTGATTTTCTTTTAGGCCGGCGATAACTTCATCTATAGGAAAATGACGATGAAGATACCAATAGATATTCAAGATTATTAGCATGAAATTTGGCTTATCAGTGTTAGTGTAACAGGAAATGCACTCCTTCAAATGAAGAAGCACCTCTTCGAGTGTCGCCTCCTCGAAATCGATTCGAGATTGGTATTTGGCGATATGGGCTGTACTACCGCACACTAACGCCAATTCGTAGGAGCGTGTTGCGCTCCACATCTTCGGTAATATGCAGTTATCATTCTTCCATAACAGATGTTTCGGGTAAGAATCTGGTTTTAATTGGCATAGAGGAATCCACGCGTAAGGCTCTAATTTTGTTCTGATTTTGGACCAAACATTATCATTCAAAGAAATGTAATCAAAAAGAGCTGTCGCTTTCTTTAATGATTGAGGTGGTGATCTGTCTATCGCTTCTGCCACTGAAACAATTTCTTCATCGGACAAGTTATCTTTCGACCTCAAACCAAGATGATTCCTTAGAATCATCAGGTCTTCTTCGTTGTTAAACTGTCCCACTGGAAAAACGTCTTCATCTTCAAACAATAATTCTAACAAAGCATCTCTACGATCTAATAGTTCACTGGGTTTTAACAAACCGCGACTTTTAGTACTCACAAACCGTGTTGACGATAGTTTCTCTTTTAACAAGGGATTCGTTTTAACAAAAGGTAGGCATTGTCTGATGAATTTTTCAATCTCTTCATGGCTGAAGTTTTCAATGGATTGCTCCAATATACAGAGCAATACTTCCTCCTGACTCAGAGATTGCATTGGTGAACTGTAGCTTAATAAAAGAGTTTGAGAATATGGTGCATCAGCATTGATAATAATTTCAGGTATGGGAAGAATATAATCATGTTTCGGTCCATTCCGTGAGCATTTGCTTAGAGAAACAAAATCTCCATTCAATGTTTCAAAGATGGGCATTGACTTTAGCATATCGATACGCTCGTCAGTGACGTAATCAAGATCAATCGACAGAAATAAACGTCGTAATTCTTCTCTTGAAATAGGCGATAATTGGTTGCTAATAGCAGTGAAGCGCTCAACATCTAATGACTTTAATTGTTTAATTATGGTATCCACTTTCCCGAGGGTGTTCGCAAGCAGAAACACTTCGCTGATTGCCGGATGGTTGAGAATGTACAGCTCCACTTTCCGATAAACCACTACTCCCAAGGATTTCATGAGCTGCTCCTCTTTGTCAGTGAGATCACCATGACTGCAAACCACCAGTGTGCAATCGTCCCTACCAGGAAGACGTTCAATCACGAAATTCTCTTGTTGCATTATGAGAATATAGAGACCTCTAAAAGAGTCGAGACTTTCTAAAAAGAATTCACTCAAGTAGGACCAAAGTTTCTTATAATAGTCTCGTTGGATGCTTTCAGAGGAGGTTGGGTCTTTTAAGATTGGTGTAATTTCTTTTAGGAAATATTCTTTGTCAAATACACTGAGTTGATTGTCTGCTGAAATAAAGAGAGAAATATTCTCAATATAGTTTGATAGTTTGTGCACATATAATATTATGAGATTCACAGAAATTCAAAATCACCTTCCATTGCAGCTGACAATAAGTGTGGTTTTAAAGAACTTTTTAAATTTTCTGAAATAAATAAGTGGTTGACATCCCGACCCAATAATTCTCTCGTGTGACAAGGGGGATTATCGATGTAGATGTTATCGAGAGTAGAATCAGCTGAGAATTCTATCCAAGAGCCTAAATTAGCAATAAAAAGTTCAATTAAGATGACAAAATGATGATAAAATCGGTACCTAGTTCGCCCCAAGACCGATATGACCATACCATTAGCTAATGGAAGTAGACGCAATCCATTTAGTAAGGAATAATTTTCAGACTCCAGGATATATTCCAATAAAGTAAACTTTTCAGCTTCTGTAAAACTGCAAGTGTTTTGAATTCTTTTCAGACTTTCAGTAACATCGTTTTCATTCACCTCTAAAATGATACGATAGATTCAATAACCAGTTGAATTAGCAGACAGTATAAGAAGGCATTTTTATGGAGCGGAAATGCAATGTTTTTTTAGAGATGTGATAAGAGTATGTTATGATACGAGATTGTCTTTGGATCGAGTACGAACTTTGGTGCGAAAGTAGTACACTTTGGTAGTAAACTTGCCCCTTATGTTGGACTGAAGATCCAGCAAATCCAGACCATCCATCACGTGTATCGGTAGTTCAGCAAAATGCTGTCCATCCATCTCGAAAATTCTTCTGACTACTTGAGTTATGTTTGAACCCATGTTTCTCGGTTTAATCATAACATCGCTTTGGTGTTTGAAAACGATTTTGTTTTCACACTTCACAGGAATGAATGGCAAATCTACTAATTTTGTGTAGAAATTTTTCATAAATTCAGTCCAAATAGGCAGGATTGTGGAAGGATTTGGGAACATCGAATAGAACTGCAATAGATTCAGAAAAATCACTTTCTTATACACTTTAGATGATTAATTTAGATTACCCGTAGATTTGAAATCAATTTATTTTCAAAAACATTGCGCTTACTTTTTTGTCACTCGAGTACATTCTTTCCGACATATAATATCGAATGAGTTCTAGCAAGGCTAGAGGCATCAAAATTTCTCGCAAAAGTTTATTCCACTTGCAATTATCATCATCGGAAGAGCCTGTCTTCAAGTGACGCCGATTACTGTCGATAGAGAAGTAGCCATTGATGTGCATCGAAAACCCCGTAGCGTTCTTCACTCTGATTGGTAGAGGAAGGAAGCAAAAGATTTGACTTTCGATGGAATCGTCACCTCCATCTAGAGGATATGCCAATCCAACGATTGGCAGGATTTTCAATGTTTCCGCAAGATTATTGATTTCGTCATGTCCATAATTGCCACACAGCTGACTGACTATGAATCTCTGCTGAGTGGAGTGAACCAATTCGGATGATCCCTCATCATATTCACCGAACTCAACCGCAGCCTCATAGATAACACAGCAATCCTTCTTTAAGTTTATACTTTCGATGAATTTCTCTCTTTGAAGACGAACATTTTCCAAAACATCACTCGCCAAATTCAATTGAAGGTAAAGCTTTGCTTCACTGTCGACTTGTTCTACTCTGTAAACTTCTATCGATTGAATGAATTTTAAAAACAACAAATACAAAAAGCCTTCATTTTTAATGCTTTCAAACAGTTTCATGATCTTCTCTTGATCGTAAAGTGTAGTGCATATTTGTGAATTATCTGAGTTCGTCCTTAAAGGAAAGCGAAATAGTGTACCCCGGTAGGATTGTCCGGTTTCGAAGCCGTACTGAACTGTATCAAATATACTGTGTTTGTAAGGACGCCACTGGTCTGAACAGGATGCTATTTCGGAGGAATTTTCATCAATACAGAACAGATGAGCTGAACGTTTGACTTTTTTACTTCCCTCCTCGTTAAAATAAATCTCATGCGGATCAAGAAACCCTATAAAAGATCCACTTACTATAGATGGTAAATCTAAAAAATTTCAAATAAAATTTAATTGTATAAGTTTAGAAGTGACTAAATTTAGAAATACTGACTGTTTTAAAAAAGAAATATTCACCAGTCATATGGAAAACTGATTTAAACCCTAAACCGAATCGTCCAACTTTAATTGGGTCAGACTTCTTCACACTTTCACACATCAAGAGGATACCAGACCAGTCTTCTTTTTTGAAGTCGGCGTCATTATAAGCGAGCAAAGCTGGGCCCTGTAAAACAATAGATAAAAGAAGATTTACTGACTAACTGTGGTCATTTATTATTTTATATATGTGTTATTATTAAGATAATATTTCATTCCCGAGAGTACTGTCGGGACTCTCGACCCCTGGATTGGTGGTCAAGCGTTCTAACCACTCGACCAGCGCTCTCTACAAAAGAATGACAATTTGAAAACCTTCTTATACTGCGTGCTAATTCAACTAGATGTTGAATCAGACATAGAAATTACTTTTAGCTTTTAAGCAGTACTTATAACTACTACATTATTTTGTAGAGAGCTCTGGCCGAGTGGTTAGAACGCTTGACCACCAATCCAGGGGTCGAGCGTTCAAATCCCGGCGATGTACTCTTGGGAATGAAATATTGTATAGCGCTGTATAGAGATAGCAAGTGTTATTATACACTATCTTAATATTATATCTGTTAAGGGCAGTGGCACATACATTTTATATATGTGATTTTTTTCAGTGTAAAGTCATTAGAGAAATATAATCAACAGCTCACTTGATATTCTTCCAGATTTGATCGAACCAGGTTTTCTTTACCATAAGAATTTTCATCAATAAGAAACTTGATGCACGAAGCTTGTGCATCTTCGGCATTTTGGATTAGTTCCTTGAAAAATTAATTGCATTTAATTTCAATGATGCATAATAAATCAGAGGATAATAATATGTAGAAGTTTGTGGATTGTAGGACTGTATTTAACTTAGAACCTTAAAGGTTTTACTTAAACTAGTATCAGAATTATCATAATAATCTGAATGTTTTTTAAGGCTTTTACATTTTGTAAATCTTTAAATTAAGACCCACCTTCAATATTTGACCATCATCAGGATAATCGCGCAGTATATTATTTATTAGTACCGGTATTGATGGACAAGTTAAACCTTGATCAAATTTAAACTGAATGTCTTTTGCATCTTCTAAATTATAAAGGGATGGTAAACAAGTTATTAATATTAATGAATAAAATAAAATAGTCTATTAAAAACATAATATAAAAAATTAGTTAATTAAAAACCATCAAGTAAAAATTAAAGAGATTTAGACAAATTATATAAATAAAATAAAAATATTTATTGGATCAAATTAGAATATAGTAGTTCTTGTTTAACTTGAATTATTTTCTAAGTTTTTGCTTAATTGGTTAACTGAGATAAAATTGCTCAGTCCCAAAATGAATTCGAATTATGCAAGGTTGACTGTATTTATAAAACAGCTGAAGTATTTAAAGGTGAAATAAGAAGATTTTAATAATGTATAGTGTTGAAATTTTCAAATTTAAAGCAAGTAACAGTAATTGACTAACTAATAAAATCTAGTAATGAAATTTAGTTTAATTAGAATTACTATATTTTTACCTTTTGAATCATCTGAAGATAAATTAAACATAATTCAAGCACTCAACAATTATGTATAATTCTTGTCAAAGTAAAAGCCAGATTCATTTTATTAATCAATCTACAATTATTACAAAGTGAATAATAATGTTAAACATTGTTTCTATCAAAACATAGAAAATATTTATCCTTATGATTTTAAACTAAAATATATGAAATATCTGATAGAATTATAGGATAAAATATTAACAATAATTAATTTTGAAAAACCATTTTCAGTATGCTATCAGTCATTTTAATTTAATGTAGTACTTAAATAGACAATTTGACATATGAAGTTTAAATACAAGTTTTATTTATTAATATTAATAAGTTAGACATGTAAAATTAATTAGTTTCTATTATCAATAATTTTAAAAGTATTTCAATTCAATTGATGAAGAATACTTAACAGAGCATCTTTTTACAATGAGGAAACAGCATCAATGAAAACATTTAGAAAAAGTATCTGGGAAATCATAAAAATGTCAGCTTTTAAATTGTCTAATCAATCCAAAACAGACCAAAAGTTGGGTCGGTACAGTCTGGACTATATATGCTGAAGAAGAATACTTTCAAAAACTCTTTGTGGCAATATATTATTTTATTCTATTATTCTATTACAACACACAAGTTTTTTTCCCACCCTTTTTCTGCACCTTAGATAATTTCATAACAACAAATATCTGCACTTTAACTTTTAACTTAACTTTAGCTGCACTTTTTATTTTTTCAGAATTTATGTGCAGATCAATGCAGGTGTAAGCATTAAATAAAAAAATAATTACAGACTAATTACAAACTTTAAACATTTCAAATTTACAAAAACCTGCACTTGCA
>JAYMFX010133322.1:18572-40886 GCA_036784945.1 Monocelis spectator | reverse complement strand
AGACATTATTATGAATTTTATATCATTAAAAAGCGCTCCTTTTATACTTTAATTTAGTAAAAGAATTATTAAAATCCTATATTGAGTTTCGTGAATATTATAGGAAACGTTTCAATCACCATTCATTAAATAAATTGAAATAGACAATTTTAAGAGTCGATTTAAAATATTCAAAATGTTTTCAGGGTTATTTAGAACTCATTTTATGTACACATATACAAGAAAAATTTTTGTTCAATCATTGAAAATAATTTTATTATATGATAATTTTGATATTTCATTTCAAGTTCTCAGGTGTTGCAAAATCGCCGGTAAATACTCAATAATTGCGGTTTTCCAATCCAGAAAAATTAGATTAGAATGCACAGCTTGAAGTCTGCCATTTATCTGAATGAGTGAGAGGAAGGTGTCTCCTCCCCACACAGTAGTTAACACCTGTATATTACATAAATTCTCTTAAATGTCCCCTCCTCACACACACACCGTCGTGAAAAAGACATCCCGAGCGTCTATTCTAATATAATATAGTCGCCTATACTGATCTGGAGCTATACAAACTGTCTTTGTAAATTAATGCCAGCTGGTTTGCATCTAAAGAAATTAAATAAAAGTTGTCCCTCCCATATAGCAGCAAGCAGAGCTTTATAGAGACAGGATGACTGTTGTGCAATACAACATATTGTTGATAAACTACCACTCATTCAATTTGTGTAAAATAAAAATTCAGATATTAAAACCCGTAAACTGTATAACCCATTTATATCCTGAGTAAATGTCCAATGTCTACGATTACACAAAGTGAAACTATTTAGCACAATAATGAAATAAACGAGATTACCATGTTATCTACATATATTGTTTTAATAATAAGGCTCTGAAGATAAAATAGATGGAGCGCTGCTCTAACCCGTGGACTCGGAGTATTTTGATGACACAAATGTTCGTCACGCACACTTTACTTATTTGAATAAGATTTTTAAAGTGTAATCTTTATATATATAGCGCTATGTATTATTTCATTCCCGAGAGTACTTAGCGGGATTCGAACTCTCGACCCCTGGATTTGTGGTCAAGCGGTCTAACCATTCTGAGCGAGGCTTTCAAATTATCATTCTTTGTATAGAACGCTGGCCGAATGGTTAGAACCCTTAACCACCAATCCAGAGAACTCTCGGCAATGAAATATTACATAGCGCTGCTGTATAGAGATTATACGTCTATCTTAAAATGAAAAGCAGAGGCACATTGAATTCCATTTTTAAGTACGATGAGAAAATTAGGTACAAAATCACAGATATATAACATACTACTTAAGAGTAGTTATATATCTGAAATGATTATAGTAATACGAGTATCTTGGTTCTACCGATATTGGAAAACTGAAGCTTTCACATCGATGTATAGGTTATTCCAACAATCGCAGTATCTCCATGCGAGCAAACCGGTTGAATCTTTAAAATAATTTCCTATAAGTTATAATGATCATCTAATTGTGAGCAACAATATTAAGTACCAAATCTAAACGTCATAAATAAATCCTTTTAGAAAGAAACGTTTATTAATAATAATGGTGGTGAACAGAAATCAGACTACAAGACAAAAATAAGTAAAAACGTTAGAAAAAAATTTGAAAATTTTCAGATTAATATTCAAATTTATTTAAAAAAAACATACAATAAATGAATTCATGTTACAAATGCTAGCTGGGTGGATTGAAGTTCTTTTTATTGTAAGCTTTCAGATCTTTGCCACCATCATAGATGGCGTAAAGTTTATCATAAAGAAACCTGAAGTAGAAAAGAATATTGTCGTATCGGCCATCATATAGCGACACCTCTGTTGCATCATGATATTCAATCAGAGCATAATAGATTGTCTCGATTGTGCAGAGATAGTGCGCTGGGTTGTCACGCTGATAGCGCCAGAACTTGGTTTCATAGTTATTCAGCGCTAAACACTTCAGATCTACAATTATGCACAACAGAGAAATATAAAATCAGTTCGATAAATGGAGCAATTTCAAATGTTCAATCAATAAATTAATAGGATACTATTAAGAAGACCTCACTCCTCTTACAAAAACCAAATATTGTCTGTAGACACATTGGTGGCCTATGAGTCACGTGACCCACGCATCTGATTAGCTAACTCGATAGTTTTGCTGTTTTGACTGTATTGTTGCACTTTTAAACAATGAATTAATTATAGTTCTTACTTTTTAATCTAGGGTCATGAAATATTGTCGGAGCTTGATTCCAAGTAGAATCTATCAGGACCAATGTTTTAAACCATGGTAATCGTTTCTGAGATTTACTCGAATAATTCGGTTCTTCACTCGCTGCAGAAGATGAATGATGGAGTTTACGTTTTAGAAAATTTTGACAATCACTTTGACTATTATGAGTGGACTGATTATTCATAGATTGATCTTCATCATTAGAATCGGATAACCATTCGGTCATTGACTTGGAGTTATCAGAAGGGTAAAGTAACAATGTCTGAAATGAAGATACAAATGGGTACAGAAAAAGCTAATACGTATGTCTATGGAATGTTTTTTCCTTATTTTTCATATTTTCCTCACTGTATCTAAATCATAGTCGGGAATAACTGGATATTTATAAATGGTCACATCTTCTGGTGCAATAATGGCTGCATGACAAGAGGTAGATTTACCATGGTATTCCTTTTGATGCTTCAATATGTCAATTTTTATTGGTAACTAAAATGAATTTAAATGACACTTTTAAATATAAACGTGTACTAAAAATTAAACATTAAGATTGATTGACAAAATATGAAAGTCTGGCCAAACAGTATTAAAACACATAACAGATTGTGAAATTTGCAGGTTTTATTTGCCTTTTGAAGCATTCATAAACAAAGGTAATTCATATGCTACAACCAATCATTAGCTAGCAACCAACCTAATCTTAATTTTCTTTAATTAGGAGATGAAATTATGTGATACTGATACACTTCCACATTATGATTTTGGCGCAGATGTCACAGTGTATGAGACAGTTTCTATAGATATTCATGGTCATCACTACACTATAAATTGTGTAATAGGTCTTACTCCCATTGATTCTGTTACACTTTTGGGCAAATACCAAAAATACTGGTTGTTGATGACAAAAAGTATTTTGTATTGCAACATCTTCATTCAGTGCTTGTCTACAGATTGTTAGCATATGAAATACAGCACTTTCAAAGGTTCTCTATCTGCGAATTCAAGGATATTGGAAATCCTTGGCCATTGTCAATTCGCCATGTGTGTCCAACATTGCTACAATGATTTTTGTGACTAAAAGTAACTGTATTCCAGATCAAATCATCCAGTTGTTCCACAGACACCATTTTGAAATATAAGACACAAATGTTCATTTCAAATTAATTCCATAATCATGTTCAAAGTTCATGTTGGATATATATGTTTTATGTATGAACCTTGTTTGATGGCTTGCCCTCTATTTACTTAAACTAATTGAGATGGTTTACACATTACATGTCATACAGAAATATAGCTGGATGCAATGTATACCAATACTCATATATTTAAATAACTATTTTAAAATTATAGCTTCAGTATTTAACTCTTTTTATATTTAATAGCATCCCATATTTTATGGTGCTATATTTTATCCCTAACTAACTAACTCCATATCAAAATGAATCAAACAGATATCGAGTCTAAACGCCCACAAGATGAGGTGCAAGCACTAAACTTCTCAGGTCCCCCAAACCATCGCGGTAGAGGAGGCCAACGAGGAGGCCAACGAGGAGGCCGAGGTGGACAGGACGCGGGTCCCACCAGACCGCCCCCACCAGCATCGCTTCCAAAACCAGGAGCGATTCGTCAAAATACGGCGAAGGCACCCCAAGAGGTAAAGACAGACATTGTCTTTAATACCTCGATTTTCACGGTCATAGCTACCACCATTGAAACACATCCACGCCGTGAATTCTCAACGGATCACGTCGCTTACGTAGACATTGTAAGCTTGTGTTATGAGCAGATGTCTGAATATTACGTCGCGCTGCGATGAGCATTGTGAACGACATGCCAAATAAGTTGATCCTTCAATCGAACTGGGAACGGTTAGAAGCAAATGTCATCTCTAATTCTTTCATTATCTTTCCGTTAATCATATTACCCCTTAAATTGGCATGAGGCATGTTTTCCAGCATTTTCTTCCTATCAGCCTCCCGTGTATTCCCAGACGGCAATATATTCATATATATCCCATATATTCTATAAAGTGTGTCCGATGTGGTCCAGTGTTCCAAAAGAGGCAATGTCATCTCTAATTCTTTGTATTATAAGGTAATATGTATTAACTTTAAAAATAATATGAATTCTATTAATCTTTTCTCATTCAGTATCTTCTTTTCATTCTAAATTCAGTATTTTAAATTTGAATGTTTGCATTATGTTTGCATTCTCATAGAAATATGCCATAAATTGCTGGATTTTCCATGGACCTCGGGGTTGGGGTTAGATATGACATTCCAAGCAATATCAAATTATATCGAATGTAATCAAACATACTAAAATATAAATACATATGTAATACTTTTATAATATAAAAGTCCTGATAACATTAAGATTCCATGCAATGAAAGCTGTCCTATTAGATGATAAGCATTATAAGGTGTCGTCTTTGTCAACAAGGTCGTCAAACATAAATCGTATCTTAGAAGCAATTAGATTATTATCCATCTGAAATGCGAAAAGTCTGGACAATTTGTTAGAATTCAAATCATTGGCTCCAATCGTATATTAACTCTGTGTGAAGTGAACATTTAAGGATATAAATGTGAGTTTTGAGTTTATAATCAGTTATGATGAGTCATTGTTTTAGTTAGAAATGCCGAAGGGCCAGCGATGTTTCCCTCTGTTTCAGTGAAACAGGCGGAGAACTCACTAGCTCGCATGAAGGCTACCAAGAAAAACTTGGTTAAGCGAGTCTCAAAATATAATTCAATGCAGCTCCCAGTTAAATGTAAAATTACCTCATCTTTAGTTGACATTAGGTCTTTTTTAATTGTAATTTTATTAAGTCTTGTATAGCCCTGTTAGATAAAACCCTGTAGATAATTTAGATAGTTTTTTTTAGTTCAGTATAAGGATATCCCCTCTTTTTTAGATAGATGTAGGAATTTTTTATTAGTATTTTGTATGATAGAAATGCCCGTTCGATTGTTACCTTATCTTAATTTAACTCTTTCTTATTTAAAATTTCATACCGAAACTCATCCCAACGGTCAAGTAATTTCTCTTCCTGACATTTCTCATAAACCTTCTTATAAATTCGGGATGCTAGTTATACCTCTTTCTTCTAGGCTTTACAATTTTTTCTCTTACTGCAGTATTCGGAATTTTAATGATTTAATCGGACGGTAGTATATATGCTAGCACCACATCACTATCAGAAATAGTGACGAGTGAGAGTGAGCTGTACCTTGGTAAACATTTTACTGCTACCTCGTATCGTCGCGCTGCGATGAGCATTGTGAACAACATGCCAAATAAGTTGATCGAGGTATCAGATTTGCTCTATACTTCGCTAATTATTTTGAATGCGTTCTATATGATGCGAAGTAATGCAACTGAACGAGATGGCATGGTTGCTGTAATTAGAGCAGCCTTGTTTTCAAATTTAGATGCAGGACTTCAGTGAGTGTGATCAGTAACTAAATAATGATTATGATCGTGAACAATATACTTTCTATTCGACTGCACAAATTAATTTTCATCGGTTAATTTTAAAAATAATATTACGCGATAATACTACTCATCAAATTTGGTAGTAATGTTAAAGAAATCTATTTGAATGTATTTGTTAATCAAAAACATTAATGTGAAATTTACAACACAGTGAAAAATATCATAAAATTTCAATAAGAGATGTTTTATTGTTATAACACATAGAGAATGTTTATATAGAATAAAAAATGTCAGGTAAATGTCAATGCTTTGTGAGGTAACCTTTCAAATCAAGGACCGCTTGAATACGCCTAGGCATTGAGTCGACTAGTTTCTGGAGCAAGTCAGTCGAAATCACATGGTTCCATACACGAATAATGGGATCGAATCGTTCACATGGACGTCGGTGTACAGCACCTCTATTACTAAACAGTTAAAATTTACTTTCATCTGAGAAAATGACCTTCCTCCACCGACCAGTCTTTGTGTTCCATGCACCAGGGCACTCGACGTTCACGTTGAGATTTGTTGATGACGGCTACTTAGCTGGCTTCAAATTAGCCGAAAACAATCATCGGCGTATTGTTCTTTCACTAAGATCTAGATCAGTGAATTCTTAAAGCTCACGCCCCAACTGTTTGGAAGACAGAAAACGATTATTGAGACTTTGTCGAATGAGGTTTCTGTCACTACGGAAGGTTGACTTTTTAGGTCGGCCAGACCTCTTCTTTGGACTTGTTGAGCCATTGATTGAATGTTTTCTAATAATGCTAGCAACTACTGACTTGCTGGGATATCCTCTCATTGCAATTTCACGTACAGAGAGACCCTCATCACGTAATGCCATGATTGCACCTCGATTGTAAGCTGAAATTTGTCTCTGTTTACCCATGACTATCAAATGGTTTGTGCCTAACCTGTGCATAAGTTTAGCAAATTCTTGGAATTTCTAGTCAAATGTGATTGCATGGTTTATTGTTTAGCGTATTCGGAGCTTTAAAAGACCAACAAAAATCTGAATTTCACTGTGTTGTGCTATATTTGGTAAATTTCACTGCTGTCCTTAAACTTTTGGCCACCACTGTATATAATCATTCTCACTGACAGCATTAAATTATGAAATTTATACAACAAAACTATTGCCTACAACGCTTTGATAATTATCATCAATGTCTTTGTAAGACCAAATAATTACAATATTGTTTCATGAATTCATACCTTTTTACTACCGTCGTTATAAATTAGTATCAATATAATAATATGAGAATACAATGTTCATCATATTGATGAGGTGGCAGCATACATAATATTTAGGTACTCCTTCTATTATGCGAGACAAATTAAGACTGTGTTGACAATTATAATTTAAATTTATATAATTATTCTAATACATAATAATTTGAATACTATCTATAATATTACGCTGAAACGAGTAGCAAAAAGTCTATGATAGGGACTAACGAAGTTTTACCTGGAACAAGTAAGCTAAATAAATATTATCCTAATAGATTTCGTTACTTCCGACTTAAAATCGATGTGATTATGATTATTACAATTATTTTAATATTTATCAGGTATATCTTCCGTTTGTTTTGGCTCCAAAAATTGTCCAACTGTCTTGTACTTTATCAAAGGATCTGAAAGCACTAAGCAAAGAGTAGTAACCACACACTTTGTAATTTTTGACAATTGGTTTTAGTTGTCGATCCAAGCAACCATTAACATTAAAATTATATTATAACATTTTAGGTAGCATGCATATTGGAGAAGATGCTGCTCGCTACAAAACAGTCTATGGCCTCGGAGAATATGTGGCTAAACGAGCTAGAGATGGATTTTATTCTTTAAACGACAGCAAAGAACAGTTGTCGGGTACTA
This sequence comes from Monocelis spectator, assembly GCA_036784945.1. NCBI lineage: Eukaryota > Metazoa > Platyhelminthes > Proseriata > Monocelididae > Monocelis > Monocelis spectator. The sequence continues at coordinate 33,298 of JAYMFX010133322.1, read as the reverse complement.
GACATTCAAATCGGCTTCTTTGATGAGCATATACATCGCAGTGCAATATACCATCTTAAGAGTATTGAACTATTCACGGTGACAGCTGATAGTGTGACGAATGCGATTCTGAAAACAATTGATTCTTTTCAGATCTCCAGAGAAAAACGTTTGACTATTCTCATGGATTCATGCGCTGTAATGCACGGTTCCAAAGCTGGTGTCTTTCAGAAACTACGTAGTGCATGCCCTAATTTGGTGGATGTTGATGTTGACACCTGTCACCATGCACACAACATGACAAGTTTTTACAAAACAATTGCAGGGTAATGTTGAAAGCCTTTTTTATGATGTGCATTCGCATTTTAAATACTCCGCTGATCAAAAAGAAAAATACAAGCAGTTGGGCCTAATTATGAACTTGCCGGTGATCCTTTCAAAAAAGTCATTGTACAACCCGTGAAATTTAAAGCATTTTGAAGGCAGTGAGAGAGCCCGGATGTTTGCCGATGTCAGCACATCAATCATAAAAGATGCCATTTCGTTTGTTCGTGATGCAAAATCTAGATTTTGGAAGGACTAAAAGACCAATAAGCTTGATCGGCATGAAAATAAAAAGTTGAGAATGGATCAGCTTTAAAGATATTGAGTTGGTGTGGCTGGCGTTGTTAAACGTTCCCGCGGTTGATTTTAAGACGTAATTTTAAACATATTCATTTTATTCAAATGTATTCGTTATTCGAGACCGTAGGCCTGAAATAAACATCGGTTTGATTTTAAACATTAGCATTGAAGTTCAGAAGTCTTCATATATTATTAAAAACAGCTTCATATCACCATTTTAAAGTAAACCTCTTGAAAACATGTTCTCATGACTATGTATATATCTTAAACCCAGCGGCAATAATTTAGTTTGAACCAAATTTATTATTGGATTCATTTTCACTTTTTATTATTAGCTGATTTGATGGGTGAGATGCATTCGAGGATACGAGTTATTATTATTATTAGGGTGGGGCTTTCAAGGAGGGAGTCATAATTGTATAATGTTTTTATATTGTTAATTTTTAAATTCAGATATTCAATGAAGCTTACTCTCATGCTTGCAGGTTTTGTAAGGTACCTATCCTCTGATTATGTGGCTGTCTCCAATCCCAAGTTTTGGAGAGGAAACGTTCTCAATGAGATGGATAAAAAAATTAAAAATTAAAGTCTGTAGTTGAGAACTACAAAGAGAGCCAGAAATATTTTGGAGCATCAGCGGAAGAAAGTAATTTTTCTTTGTTTGCTAAAAATTATTCGACTTATATTTTTACTGGCTAAAATGTTTTAGGAGGGAGAGGGGGTACTTCATAGATATCGGATTAGTTGCTATTGGGCACCTTGAAAATGAAACATATGTATATTTATACAATTATTGAAGAAGCTTTTATATTGAAATATGTCTTTTAATACAACTTACAACAAACAACTTTTAATACAAATTAATTTTATTGAATTGAAGTGGGTTTTTTGAGATCCATCATTGCCAATAAAAGCGTTTTGAATCTTTAATCATTGATCTAAATATATTTCAATTTAATTCTATGCTTCAGAGTATCAATCCGTATTAAATAAGAGCCAATGGATGAGTGGACTTAGGGTGAGCGTCAATGGAGTCAAAGTTGTGTGCGACGGAGCCGTTGAAACGATGGGTGTCTTCATTGCTGTTTCAATCGCTTTTAATTTGAAGCATCGATTTAAACAGGAGGGCACTCTAGAGTTTTTAGAGTATTTGTATGGTATAAGAAAGAAGATCAATCGAGCTGTGCCTAAAAGATTGGTTATAATGCTTAATCTCTAAATTTTTATCACTTTTTTGTAAATGTCGAACATTTATTTGACAATTCACTTTATTACTCAGATTATGCAATTTAATTAAAATTCAGATTATTATCAGGATCCTGTATTACACAGCCAATATGTACACAGCCGAGGTTTTTTGCTATAATTAATTAATATATCTTTTAAACTTGATTTTACATATATGATTTTAAAGATATAAATAAAGTGAATGTGAATTTACATATATAAGAATTCTTTCAAAAGACATTTTTAATCTGAATTATTTGATAATCTTGCTTGATATGTATCGAATTCCAAAATATGTATTTGGTATTGATATCAATCAAATCTTTGATAATTCACTTTGTAAAGAAAATATTTTAGGGTATTTTCGCTAATTACTCAATTTTTTTCTGTTTCTCCTTAATGGCAGCTTCAAAAATGAAAATGTGTTCTGATTTCATTGCCTTTGGTAAGTTCGAATAAGGTAAAAGTAAAAGGTCTTATTATATATGTATATAACAAGACGATACTTTAGGTCATAACAGTCAAACAAACTATGACTAAAAAAGTCATAGTTTGGTGGCCATACGTTTGACATTTCTCACTAAAACCACATATTTTATTCAGGCTGACTTTCCTTTTGGATCTATCGCGTATTTTAATGTTCCCTCTTTTGTGTAGTTTTAAGTATTTATTGCAATTTGTTGTGTATTTCTGCTTTAGAGAAAGCTTGCAAATGGAACATTAAACATTTTACTTTGACTGAGAGAGGCAGACTTTTTAATGATCTCAGCATCCTTAAAATCAGTGACCATCAAACTGACATCCAGCTTGCAAAGAGTCGATTTTGGAAGAATCAGTGTCTAGAGCGATGTAATCAGCAGGAGATAAAAAGATCCACTATGGGCTCTTCTGGTGAACTCAATAAGATCTGGGATGCTCTTCAAAAAGCGAAAGACAATGAATTTAAACAGTAAGTTATAGTATCTCTGCCTATTTTATAGGTTATCTCTCATTCCGCCATCTAATATGAATTATGCGCTAAGTATAAAGTCGTTATTGAATTGAATCTACTAAAAAGCTAACTAATAAATGCCTAATTATTATTGTCAAAATTTAGTAGTTTATCTGAAAGTTTTACACCTACATTCCCTAAAAAACTTGTGAAATAGCAAACTTAATAGATTTCTAATATTCAACACAGATAGTCTATTTCCATGGGTATTAATTCGTCAATTTCTATTTCCAAATATTTCTATTCAAAGCCTCTCAAAAATTCCAATCACAAATATTCTTGAACGATCTTGTCTTGTGTTGTAAGTTGTTTCAGGCGGGTAAACAATACTACATATTTCATCTACACATTTCCTGACAGCCCACGCATCCTGCAAATGGCTTTGCACCCTATTATCAGATATATCTGAAAAACGTGTAATCCGGAAGCAATATGGCTGCACCTTGATGATATTCTCTTAGTTCAATCTGGTGATCTGATTGAACGGACATGTAAGACACTCATTGATCTTATTCATAAATCTGGTTTCTCTTTAAATTTAAAGAAAAGTATTATTATTCTCCAATGTTTCATGGACTATTGTGGTATCCAATACTCTCTTAGGTTTTATCAAATCATGCCTCATTTGCAGGAAAAGTTAACTAAGATTATGCATAACATGCCGTACTATATTCAGTATTACCCACGCATGGTTTTCTTAATTTTGTAATGTATGTTTTAAATTTACCTCCAATTTTTGCCTCCTTTTTATTTCTGCAGCACTATAAATGTTTATGGAACATTTTATTTCAAAAAGTCACTTATACCAAAACAGTGACACCAGCTAGCTCTCCAAACCATTGGCACACTGATGCTACGCTCCACAAAATTGTAGTTATCCGGAACAGCCAGCCCTGTGGGGCTACATTTATTAAAAGTGAAAACATGGTGGAGGCTGAGCTGTTAAGGGCTATAAATTTAGCTAGTGTTAATGATACTATGCTTTATGATTTCTAAATTAAAGCATTTAACTTATGAGTATGTTAACACCAAAAGCAATCCTGTTGATGGCTTATCTAGAGATAATACTATCATTCCCTGGCAGCCAAAGGCCAATTTGGTCTTAGATTTTAATGGTTCCTGCTACTGCTGCCCTTTGTGTCGCAGTAGCAGGTTTGTTATCAGTTGTTTTTGAATTGTTATTATTATATACCGTCATACTTTTTATACATTATCATTTTTTAAAATAATAAAATGGTTAAGCATTGTCACTGGGGTGAATGCCATGCTAGATTTCCACCATCGAAATTATTATTTTTTCCTTTTCCTCGCCCATGTAAATTTTTTCGATGTCATATGAAAGATCCAACCATTAAGTTGAAACATTCTGTTGAGGAATGCTCAATTTGCTCTAAAGCGTATAGATGGATGCGAGCTTGCAAAGTAGAAGGATTTGACAATTTGGAAATTCTCACAACAAAAACAATGTATTACGTGTGTTCTCTACATTTTATTGACGGAAAACCGACTGAAAATCCAGATCCCATTTCGGCTAATTCTGCGGAGGAAAATATATCCAAGCCTCGTAAGCCCCCCGTCAAAGACAACCTGATGAACCAATGAATATCTTATCCAATTGTGATAAAAATTCCGTTCACACGATGACAACTGATCTATGTAGTGAAAACAACTGATTCATCTTGCCAAACGTTAAATTATCTTGAAAAAATTACTCTAGCAAAGAAACGACTTATCAGAAAAAATCGGACTCTTGTGCAATCTGTGAAGAGAAAGAACAAGAAGATTAGAGGATTGGAAGATCTTCTTAAACAACTACAAGAAAAGAATGTCATCAATGAGGATGTGAAAAACATATTAGAAAGTGAATTCAGTGAGTGGATTGAAACTTTCAATTATTAAAAACGAGTTTGTGAATTCTAATTCTTCTAAACAAAATCGTTATTCTGAGGATATAAAACAATTCGCCATAACACTAAAATTTTTGTCGTCTCGAGCTTATCGTTTTGCTAAAAAAGTATTGTTTACCCAGTATCTCAACAATAAGACGATGGAATTCAGTAAAAGGCGATCCTGGTTGGACTGACGAAAGTTTCGAAGCTTTAAAGCAGCTCGTTAGTGAAAAATCAGATATGGACTGTGCTCTTATCATCGACAGTATGCATATAAAATCAAAGTGCCAGTTTTCCAAGTCACATGGGCATTTTGTCGGTTACCCAGATTTCGGGGCTGGCCCAATGACAGAAATGGGGCTTGCAACCGAAGCCACAACAGTTATGGCTGTTGGCTTAAAAAGTTGGTTTAGAATTCCACTGGGGTATTTTTTGAACAATGGTCCTCTGCAAGGTCATCAGCAAAAGAATTTAATTTTAGAAGCGTGTCTCAAACTTAATGATATTGGAGTGCGGGTGAGATCACTTACTTTTGATGGTTCTACAGTAAATATAGCTACACTTAAAGAACTCGGTGCTTCTCTTCCCGATCAGTGTTACTTTGATCATCCCTCTAATTCTACTTGGCGTATTTATATTTTTCTGGACAATCCTCATATGATAAAGTTAGTTCGAAATTCTCTAGCTAAATACGACTTTATCCATCAAAACAATGTTATTTCGTGGAGATATATTCTTCGTCTCCATTCACATCAAACTATTCATGGAATTAGAGCAGCGAATAAATTATCAAAAGCGAATGTTCAAGAATTTCATCGACACAAAATGAAAGTAAAACACGCAGTGCAGGTGTTAAGTAGGTCTACAGCCGACGCCTTACAGTTTTTCATGGAATCAAAAGTTATTTCTGGTTTTGAAGATGCTGCAGAAACTATTCAGTTCATACGAGTAATCGATAAGCTTTTTGATGTACTCAATGGGAAATCTCCATTCGGTTCCTACGAAAAACGAGCTATTTGACGGGACAACATTCATGATATAAAAATGTTTTTCAATAATGCTTCAGCCATGCTTCATTCACTAGCCATATCAAATGGAACTCTTGTTATGAAGTCCCGGATCAGAACATTCGTGTTAGGATATCTCACTGGTATGAATTCAGATATTTTACTTGCACAAGAATTGTTTGATGAAGATCCAAGTCAGTTTCTTTTTCGCGCCATACCGTGTTTGTCAAGATCATCTGGAACATTTTTTCGGTGATATTCGTCTATCTGGAGTTCTCTCGAATAATCCTACTGCCCTCAATCTGATCTTCAGCTACAGAGCGCTTGTGACAAACGGTCTCCGCTTATCAGGTATATCTCATAATCGCAATTGCATTGAACAGTCTCCAAGGGAAGAAGAAGAACAACAATGCATTTCTGATCTTTTAAATCTTCCTGTTTTAAATAATAATAATTTTGATTATTTTTCTAATATTAGCAAGTTATCTGATTTCAATGATAATGTTGTTCTCTTTTATATGGCTGGTTGGGCTTATCGAGCAGTTTGCCAGCTGTATTAAGTGCTCTATTTGTAAGGAGTCTTTTTTCCGACCATGTACTTTCAAAAGCATCAATTCTTCTCAGTATCAAGCAAAAAGGTGGTTTAGTGTACAATAGCAATTCGGTATATCAAGTCGTGAAAACAAGTCATAGTTTTTTAAAACATCTTTTAGCCACTTATTCAAAACCACCTAATAATTTTCAGCTACTGTATCTGATTAATAAAATTGTACAAGATTGTAGTTTTCAAGTATTTATCGATTTAAGACATCATGATTTAGAAAATGATCCCATGAATTTACATATCCCTGCCCTAATAAAACTTATTTCGAAAAATTTTTGTACTGCTAGACTCTGCCATTATTCAAATATTGTTTCTGATTTTACTGTTGGTTGAAAAAAAATCAGTTAAATCGACTGAGCATATTCAAAAATTATTGAATTCTTTTTCAATGTATATTGCTCGATTTCATTTCATTTCAATAAAATATACATATCAAATTTGTTTATTATTTAATTTTTACACATACATGTAAAATAATTTTAAAGTCATCTTAATCATTTTCTAATTTTCTAATGTAGTTTAAGAGGAAGTATCACAAATATATGTATATATTACCCCGTAAAATTAATACACAATTAGAGCGCACAGCGCATCAAAATTAATTTTCTGAGCAGTGGCTAGCAGTGGCAATGTCTGACTAAATTATCGACCGATAGCTAATCCAACTAAGAAAATGTCTCACTGTTCTCTCAGCGTGCGCAGTCTATCCAATATACTAGTCTGTGACAAATATATAAATTTCTTTAGTTAAGTGTTATGAACTATTCTTTCTGAATATATTTGTTTTATCAAAGATATCATGCATTATTCCCATTACTTCCTGTATCTGTGAGAGAAGCTTTAATGCTCTCTGATGTTTAAATAACTACATGCATTGTTCAATGGGAAGTAGACGTCTAACTGCACTTGCAATGATGCACATTCATTATGATTTGGCAATAGACACTGAAAAGGTGATCAATATCTTTTCAAACAAGTATGCTCGAGGACTCATGCTGAGAAGTGTATAAGAAAAACATTGATTTTAGTAGAATGACTGATGTTGTGCATAAATTGATGTACTTATTTTATGCAAATTATACTCTCCACTTGAATTACATTTTCTAAAACTTCATATTTAATAACAACAAGATGTGTGCCCTTTTAGGAAAAACCAAACACCCTTTAAAAAAGCTGGCTATGTGCCTGATATCAATAGATCATTCAGCTGCATCCTGTCTGAAAGCTTTGCTGTGATGCCTCCTGTCAGTAAACACTGTTATTTCATCACTGCCACTCGAATTATCTACAGCCATTGTTGAATAGTAAATGATATCGGGTGACACTTTACTAATTGTAACAACTTCTTGCATTGTGAAACAGGTCACAATTTAGAGTAAATAAATGAGGAAATAGTTGATTTACAGCTGAATTTGAATTTTCCAAACATAGTTGATAATAGATAAGCTATGGATTCTGTTATGGACCAACCAGTATGACAGGGTTATCCACAGATGTGTTGATAATAGATAAGCTATGGATTCTGTTATGGACCAACCAGTATGACAAGGTTATTGATATGCTATAGATTCTGTTATGGACCACAGTAAATATGGTTGACTAGGATTTAAAATTTAGAAAACTATACAAATTTTTATAACTATTATTATTGAAATTAAGAGTAAACAGTGGTCCACAATGGTATGTGTGGCTGAAAATTGTTCTCCCATAAGGCTTAGAAAGGATTGTAATATACAAAACAACATTATTTATATGTTAGAAGCATATTTGTCAATGAAATCATAAAAGTCAGCTTGCATTTTAGAATGAACCTCCTTTTTGAGTATATTTTGCATGATAAGTATTGGACTTATTAAATAATTTTTAAATGCATAAAACATTTTACAACATTAAAAGCTATGGTCTTCTTTTGGCAAATTTTAGGTTATAGTAGCAGTTAAGTGTGTAAATTGTCCTTTTATTTCCTTTTCCTTTTTTCATGCTTATCAATATTTTAGTGTAACAATTATCATATTTAGGTTTTTAATGAATAAATATGCTTCATGATAAAATCTCACATATTATACATTTGTGAGCTGGAATTATAATATAATAAGTTCACTATAATTTGTATTAAACATTAATATATGCTTGATAATAATTATGCAATCATTTTAATATGGCCTAAAAATATTTAGGTACCTAAACCCAAAAATAGCAAAATTATTGGGATTTATAGTAGTCAGCATATCCCATCAGCATATGGTGATGGTCACTGTGTAGTGTGTTGAATTGTAAAACAATCAATTATTAAAATGATTCTTTCATGTTAGTTTATTCAGTTTTTGACTTAATAAGAAAGATTATGTGTTTCAATAATCAAGCTTTTGAAAAAACTATTGAAATTATAAAAGTTAAGTTTTTAATAGCAAGTCAATATTTATAACAGCATTATAAATAAAATAAGATAAAATATATATACCTTCAAATTAGGGATTGATTCTTTACCAATTGTTGGAACACTGCACATATAGCAAAAATATTTACTTGATTTTTGACATTTTGAACATATAGCTCTTCCATCAACTTCTTCAAGAAACTGACAGTCATTAATTTTTAAATTGAAAAAACAATCATTTTTCATTTGGATACTTTGGTAGATAACTGAATGAACTATAAGGTAAAATTTAATTTGATTCTATTAGAGTATGTATTGATGCTAATATTTCACACAAGACTAATGCCTGCACCTATAATTATGGTAAACTATTACAACTCGATTAAATAAGGTGATAAAAATTTACATAATCTTTAAAAATATATAATTTGCATTCAACTGAATTCTGAATCTTTTTAAAATAGCAATTGCAAACTCGTATGACACAGATAATCGTAGAACTACATAATTATATATTTTTCAAAAACTGACATGCCGCAGTGATTAGTTAATAAATAATTAATTAATAATTTATTTATTTTATTAAAAGAATTTGATCATGGAAGTTAGGTTTTTGTTTTTTAGCCACATCGTTCTCGGCAGCTGGTCATGATATCTATGCTCAAAAATCTAAATAAAATGCATAGATACAATTTCCTCCCATAACAATACTAATCTTTAGATTTTTTTATAATAGAGGATACTAATTTTTTATGTAATATCTCAAAATAATAAATAACTATTTATCATACAATCATTGTTATTTTTAATCTAAATTAGCTGTCCATTCAAGAGATTATTTTCAGTGCAAATGCATACAATATATTTCATTTTAATCAATCTGTAAATAATTAGCGAAAAATTGATAACACTTGGGAAAAGGGCTCTAATACCTGTATGGGGTCACTATTAAGCAATATCAATATCAACATTCGTTTTAATGCGGTAAATCATTTGATGCGGACAATTTACATCAACTGATGTCGATCAAGGATTACATACATATCGCTTTTACATCTACTTGTTTATGCAAATACATTCCTAAAAAATCTGAATGTAATTAAATTTCCGAGAAACAATATCATGGATGTATACTAAGTATTCAAAACTTTGTTCAAGAAAGAAATAAATGTATTTGATTTTAAAAGTTGAATACAAACTGAAAGTGCATGTTATAATTATATTTACAACTAAAACTTTCCAACAGTGTGTGAATATATAGGTATATATTGGTAGGTACTTCAGGATATAGATCAAATCACTGATTTGTGATTCAAGAGAGATTTGAATGCATTTACGATTTAATTAAACAAATTAAATTATACCCAAACATCAAACTAAAGCACTTGCAATATGTAGCTAAAGAAAGGCATTTATTTTTTGTTTGATACTTTGAAAATAAAAAGCCATCATATTAAACTATGGGTATTTTCAAATAGTCAGCAAAAAAGGGATTATATAATAACAGTAATAATAAATGAGTATATCAAGTCTTATAATGAGTAAAGAGTTGGAAGCAGAACTTTTAAGACACCAAGTGATCTCATAATGAGTAATTATGATAAATTGTCAAACAATTTCACACCCCAAACAGATAGTATTTGAAAATATGTCAGTCAGTATTATTAAAAAATTATTAAGTTTTTTCCACTGTAAAAATTTAATCAATAGTAAAAATACAATAATAATAGCATAGAATATTATTCGATAATGTGTTACAATAATTAATAATGAAAAAATGTTTAGTTAGTTGAATGTAGTAAAAGTAAACAATATTTGTAATTAATCAATAAGACAGCATCATAAGACAGTTTATCACGTTGTTAAAACAAAAGAAAACATTTTTTTTCAAAAAAAAAAATATAATAATTTAGTAATAATAACATGTAGCAGTCAGTATTAGCAATGAATAGAGTAATGTAATGTAATGTATGTAGGTACTAGGGTATGTAGTAAATATAAATAATTAATAGAAAGACGTGGAATTATTTGTTGACGAATTTGGTTAGAAAATACTTTCGCTGAAAGTTTGCGCTCGCTCGTGTGTACACATCGTATATAGTCACAGCGTGAGATAAAGTTTTATCACTTTGTCATTTCTTTACCAGAAGAAACAAGAAGAAGAAGAAGAATAGTACTACTACTACTACTACTACTACTACTATTAATAATAATAATAATTTAAAAAAACAACTCGTTAGAGCAGCTGAAATATTAATAAAAAATAAAATGTGTGCGTGGAGAAAGGATGATATCAAATAATAGTAACGATAGAATGATAAGAATAGTTAAATTATAGCGTTGTCGAGTTTTAGTTAGGGTGTGTTTAGTGTGTAGTTTTAGTTTAGGGTTTTAGTTTAGTCGATTTAATTTTTCCTAGTCATTTTAGCAGGGTTTTTTTTGTTGTTATTGGATGAAAATGATCAAATATAACAAAAAATCGATAAAAAATATTTTTTCCCTGTGGGGTGGGGTAGTGAAATAACGCAATAATTTAACCACACTCAAATAATAATAATAAACCAACCTTATTTACAAATTTAAATGAGCATATTAGAATTGTAAATACATAGCAGATAGTAGGTAATTCCTGGATTAAAACAATTAGTAAGAAGTAACAAAATAATGAAAATTGGAAGAATCATCATCATCATCATCAACATCAACATCCTCATAAGATTGTATAAATGCATAGAGAGTATATTAATAATAGATGTTGACACATTTGAATAAATTTTGCATAAATTTTCTCAGCAGCAAGAATGAATTCAGAGAGCATAATGTGTAATGTGTGACTGGCTTAATTAATTAATATCCAAAACGTTCTCTTAGAAGACAAATTAACTTCCGTTTACCCTTGTAGGACTGTTTCATGGCATCGATTAAACTTCGAAATTGTTCTCGACCGTCCGGTTGCATCAACATGAAAGTGTCTCTCGCCTTGCACAGAAAGTCCAGAAATTCTCCATACTGTCGTGGCGAAATGTTCGCCAATCTCGCGTGAGTAGTCGATACGAATGCGGTGATCGTCGCGTCCAACAGAAGGCGCAACGGTGCCCGATCTAATGGCAGTGTAATGCAACTGGACGCATTTTGAATTTGCTTAGCGTCGTTAGAATTGGAGTTGGTGACCAGCGAGGATGTGGCGCCATTGGAATTGCCACCATTATTAGACTGGGGCATTGAGGTGACCCGCTGAAGAATATCCGCCAGCAAGGTAGGACAGTGCACATTACGGACCACGTGGCATAGCATCTCCTGGAGAGGAGACCGACCAAGACTATGCGCCAGAAGACAAGCCCAAAGAACGTCCGATGCTACTGGATGACTATCCTGGAAAAAAAGAAATAAGCAAGAACGACTTTTTAATTAAATTATAGAAGTCAATGAATGAAAATTTGATCCTTCACAGTCAGTTGTCATCCTACAAAAAAATGGATTCCATTAAAATGAAAAATGAATTACTTGAAGACTGGATAAAACGAACAGGCGCATAGCATGAAGCGCTAAAGTAAACGCCTTCTGTAAGCACGCCCGATGCTCCAAGTAGTGGGCCAACGCGAACAATTGAACTGGACCGATGGCATTGCGCTCTGCAGCTTCACAGACCAATTTATATCCAGATTCAAAGGCCGCGGCATCCTTTTCAGTCAGTGTCAAAGCAGGTAGAGAACAATGAACTGGATCTTTCATAGCAGCCTAAAAGATCATATTGAAGCGATAATGATATAAAAAAATGCTTAAAATGGAAGATAGAAAAACAACTGAATCTACTTACTGTGGGTTCTATTTTTAGAACAGTTAATTAAGTGGTAAAGATAGCACAGCATCATCATAGTGAACGACGATGTGTTGTACTACTAGGTGGTAGAGATGTAATTCATAAATTATTCAACAGCCACCCACATCCTGTCATTATAGGTCAAGAGAATGCCACATTACATTACTCAGCTAAGTCAATAAGCAACAAGGTCACGCACTCTCTACCACTTGCTCTACACCGCAACACTCATGGTAGCACAGAGCACACAGAGGCTAGCTCCATGAGAGGCTAGGAAAGCATGTGGATTATATCATAAATATGTATATAGGGGTATATAATTAGCGCATTCAATATTCAGCGCTTAAATAAACATGAATACACATTTCACTAACTTAGTAAATAAAGAGGTAGAGACGGCCTTTCAAATTTGAAGATAAAGTAAATCTTTTGTATTCACGTAACACACACAGACTATATATATATATACAGATATATATATCGGTATATCAGACTATTTGTGTGTGCTGATGTTGAAAGATAAAAACAAAAGATTAAAATATTATCAATGATTGTAGAGCACGGAGTTGTCACAATTTGATAGTTGCGTAGGCAGTAAAAGGTGGAGAATTATTTCGTTACTGTATTATTATTATGGTATTAAAAGTAATAAAATTGATTTACTGAGTAACAAAGCTGAGATGAATTAGCGCGTGAAATTCAATAACTTCAACAAAGAAAGGATATTATGCATTGTACGGAGGACGGAGGACCATGTGCTAATTTATTTACACAGATATACACAGAACTGACAGCGGCTCAAGATTGAGGAAGACTCCTGAGGCAGAGTGTGTGTGGTGTGCGGCAGAGAGAGAGAGAGAGAGAGAATGACTGACTACTCCATGGACTGACTGTATAGGTTTATGATGGCTATGCATGCTGACTCAGATTAAATAAACAGGCACATTAATAACTGCGCTCAATCTAATCTATCTATCGCCTCCACGAGACGTCTTCAAATTAAGGTAGAGAGACAAGGAGGGAGGGAGAGAGGGAGAGAGAATGAGAGAGGCCCCACTCACTCTGGAGAATTCTACACAAATGATAATAATAAGCAATTTCAGCACAGGATTTCTCATCTCTCTCATACATACACTAACAGTTCTTCCTGTTGCTGAATTGATACATACATGGAATTCATGGCTAAGCACGTGACAAGAAAATACTGTTAATTCAATTCTGTCCAAACTAAATTCGATTTCAGCTCGGTGAAGCTTAATATCCCGAACTATAGTCTATAACAAGCCTATTATTTATTATGTAGAAGACTAGTATTGAAAATGTTGAGTATTTCTTATACCTTTTATTTAATACTCTACAGCGACAAATACCAATTAACAATATGGGATTTATTTTATAACAATATTGCAATCATAGTCGGGATTAAATATAAATCGTTGAATGAATTTATTCTATTTTAACTAAGTTTTAGTAGGTTGAAAGAGAGAATCGCCCAAAATGAAGGATTGTTAAATTGAGGTTTTACTGCATCAATTCAGCGCTGATTACGTAATAACCATGGACAATTTATAGTCACTTATCTCAATTATAGTTCAATCGGCAGAATTCTCTACTCAATTATTTCAAGTACGGGGATCTGCTGATTTTATTAAAAATGAATATTACGGAAAGAAAATTGTCTTTAATAATCTCTATAGAGTGTAACAATATAAGAAGATAGATTCAACTAACTCTCATAACTGTCGATCTTTTGATACAATTTATTCCTTATCTGGTTATCATAAATTTAAAAAATGCTGAGGCATGAAACATAACGCAGACGTGCAAAGTGTAGGATCTTCCTTTAAATGTGCAAATGAGAGTACCATTTTAAGAAAAAAATGTTTTTTCATTTTTATAACAAACTTGATGTCACGTCACACCAATTATTAATTGATATGAATGTATCAAACCTTAAATCTATAGATTCAGATTCTGTAGGCAGCAATTAATCTCACATTACTTCATCAGTAATCTATGTTTAACCGTGTGGCTTCATTGAACAGGAGTTAGGCTCGTTTTGGGTGCAGTATTGATCTATTTTTAGTTATGTGGCTTTATGAAACAGGAGATAGGCTCGTTATGCTGGAATTATTGATCTATTTTTAGTTATGTAGCTTCATTGAACAGGAGTTAGGCTCGTTTTGCTTGGAGTATTGATCTATTTTT